>PVKN010025112.1:0-14266 GCA_004027915.1 Capromys pilorides | reverse complement strand
CCAGGCACACCTTCCCCTTAGCCTCAGGCCAGATTTCAGTGCAGGACCCGGAGCTGAGCCCTGGAAGAGAACCTCTGAGTCTCCAGCACCCTGGCACCAGCTCACTGTCCACCACTACAAGCCCTGGGTAGAGCCAGGAAGGTGCAGCGTGGCACAGCCGCTGCTGGAGATGGCCACGTGCTAGGCCAGCTTCCCCTGCAGCGTCCAGGCGCCGCTGCGGACTTCCGGGCCTCCCCTTCCAGATGCTGCTGTGAGGCCACGGCGGGCAGCAGCCTCTTCACCTCTCTTCAGACACCTGTTCATCCTAAACCCAGTGGTAAATCAGGCCCCTGCTGGTCTGGCAGCGACCTTACCCCGTGCACCGAATTGCAGTACAAACTTCCGCTTTTAAAAATGAAGGTAAAAAGAGATCTTAGTTTTAAACGAGAATAAAAATCAACTAGGACAAAAAGTATCTCATGTCTACATGTCTGCGTCCACAGAGGTGACAGAGGGCGCCCTGGGCCCTGGCGGAGCCGGCGTGCGCGTCCACGCAGCCAGACGCAGGCTGCTGGTGCCGAGCGGGGCAAAAGCGCAGCGGCTCTGGGAGCGGGGCGACCACTCACACTGTACCGGTGAGGAAACTGAGCTCAGATGTGCTCTGAGAAGGGTCGCGATGGGGGCGCGGCGGCCAATTCTCTCTGGTGACTTTCTCGCGGCCAAGGATCCCGAGCTGTGGGAGTGAATTTCCTGTGGGTAAAGTCTGAGTGCCAGAAGAATGACCAGAAAGCAGACCCCGATTAGTCTTCCCTTTCCCTCTGCAGCCTGTGTGACATCTGACTTCGCCACGTGTCACTCTGGGGAACAGGTTTGTCCCCAGCTGCTGCCCTCCTTGCCATTGCCAGGACTGCTCCTCCCAGCTAAACATGCGTAGTTGTTCTGCTTATGAGACTCTGGACACCGGCAGGTTTGTTTTACAAACTGGTTTCACACTTGAGTCCCTTCCACGAATATCCTTCCACCTTCCAGAGCAGAAGAAAACCTCTGCCACAAGCGTCACAGCACTTTCGGGAGGCCCAGGCAGATTGTCCTTGTTTTCCTTGTTTGCCCCTGGGGCCCCTGGGCAGTGCTCGCCTGTTTCCCTCTGCAGCCTGGGTCTTCGAGCAATCTCTACACCTCCCCGGCACAGAGGTGAAGAGGTAATGTCCAGCAGCAGAGGCCTGGACCTTCCTTTCTGGAAGAGGGGAGACATGGCTCAGATACCAGGAAACAGCTGGTAATGAGGTCAATGATCCGTCCTGGCTGGTGAGGGCTCTGCTCCCTTGGGCTCGCTAAGCAGGTCATGCTCATGCTGCCGTCTGAATGAGGTTTTCAGGAGAAGAGAAGACAGCCGTGTTCTGGGAAGAGGGAGAGTCCACGTCCATTCCACAGCATGTTTAGTAGGTTAATGCACTAGAGCTAAAGAATCGCACAAAGTGCCAGGTGTAATCCCAGCACTTGGGAGGCCAAGGCAGGAGAACTGTTGGGAGTTCAAGACCAGCCTGGGCTACAAAGTGAGCTCAAGGCCAGCCTGAGCTGCATAGCGAGACCCTGTCCCAAGAAGAAAAAAGAAAAGAAAAAAAAAAGCATTTTGCAGAGCTAGGGAGGTCCCGAAAGCCCATGGCCCTGGGCCTGGAGGTTCAGGACAGGCCCTCTCCGGCTGCTGCAGGGGAAAGAGGGGGATGCAGAGCCAAGAGGCAGAGCAGGGAGCCCACGGGAAGGAAGCGAGGGAAGCCAGACGCAGCGAGCACACGCAGGCGACCTAGGGGACAAGTCTAGGGGAAAAGGCAAGGTCTGCCCGAGACGAGACCACAGGGATGCGGCCAAGAGGGAAGCAGTAACTGAGCATTTAGCAGCAGACTTGAGACGTTATGATATACATTGAAAAAGAATTATTAGATCATTACTAATGGGGAATACGGAGAAAGGAGATGTAGTGTAAAAAGACCAGTTTGTTATTAACTATATATATATGTAAGTATTTTGTACCGGTTCTATAGGGTCTCACTACACAGATCAGATTCATAGTGATCCTCCTATTTTCAGCCTCCCAAGTACCTGGAATTACAGGCAACACCACCACACCCAGTCTCAATCACTGTCTCAGTGCGCCCCAGGGGGTGGGGCCGGCACGGCAATAATATATATATATATATTGAGATAGGGTCTTGCTATGCCATTCAGGCTGGCCTAGGGCTCACTTTTGTAGCCCAGGCTGGTCTCAAAGTCGCACTGAAACTCCTCCCAAGTGTTGGGATTATAGGCCTGCACCACCACCCAGTTCAAGCTCACTCCCCTCTCCCCCAACCAGGGATTGAACTCAGGCCCTTATGCTTGCCAGGAAAGCGCTCATTCTACTGAGCTATCTCCTCAGCCCCTTTGAGCTCACTTTCCTAGCCCGGGCTGGTCTTGAACTTGCATTGATCCTCCTGTCCCAGCCTCCCAAGTGTTGGGATTACAACCCTGTGCCACCACGCCCAGCTAAGATTTAATATTTAAAAAAATATGACTTAAAAAAAGAGAAAACTTTCCCAGGAAAATTGGATAAGCAACTGTTATGGTTTATGTCTAGTTGTCCCCCCAAAGCCTCATGCAATCATGGGGCAGGGACTTCTAGAGTTTGAGACTTGAGTCATGATCCACTGGGATTATGTTTTAGTACTGATGGGACTATGGGTCTGAGTACTGCTGGGATTACTTGACTCTTGATCCACTGGGATTATGTGTTTTAGTACTGATGGGGTTATCAGTCTGAGTACGACTGGGATTATTGGTGTGGCCTAAGGTGGATAAATTGAGACAGAGAGCCTGAATGTAATATAAAGAGAGACAGAGAGACAGCCTCCTGTTATTGCTCTCCATACCCTGGTCAGTTGGTTGCCTCTGTCGTGATTGTTGCTGTTCCGTCACCATGAATTGGATGCTGTCTGCCCTGTTCCACTCAGCCTTGGGCCAGCTGAATATGGACTGAAACCTCCAGCAACTGTGAGCTAAACAAACCTTTCCTTCCTTCATCTTGAGTGTTGGGTATTTGTCCCAGCAAGGAGTAAAAAGTAACCAAAACAGAATTTGGTACCAGGAGTGGGGTCGTTGCTATGGCTCTACCTCATAATGTGGATTACGAGCTTTTGGGAATGACTTATGGGAAGAGATAGGAAAGGTTCCGAGATGTCGCCTACAAGCAAAGCACTGGAAAAGCTTCGGCTGGGAGATTCTTGTCAGAACAAAGACCAGAAGACTGGCTTGAAGCCTGGGTATAAAGAATGGCTTATTAGCAGAGATAGCGAATATTTGGAGAGATCTTCTACTTGCAAAGAGCTGGAAAAGCTTTGGTTGTTCTGTAGAGGAGATTCTGGTCAGAACTCAGACCAGAAATCTGACAGAAGGCCAGTCTATAAAGACCAGGTTGAGGAGGTTTCTGCTGGGAAAAAGGATAGCATTGGTCACTGAACTCCCGATCATTTGTGCTATGGATTGGCTGAACGTCTGTCAGTTTTGCTCATGCCCAGAGACTTTCCCGAAGACTGAGATTAAGCATGGCACACTGATCAATCTTTCAAGAGATATTTCAAAGCAGCAAACTATTGGGGCAGTGGCATGGTTGTTACTGGCAGCTTTTAGCCAGATTTATGTTGAAAATCGAGAGCAAAGAATCAAGCAGGGTGATTTAAAATGTTGTGAGTTTGGCCAGAAAGGCAGCAGAAGGAGAGCTGTGAACTGCAAAGATGGAGCTGACAGGATCTCCATTGCTGGGAAGGAACCAGAGAATCAAAAAGATGGCCCAAGGGAAACACAAGAGGTGGCAGCTCTCCACCCTTTGCAGCCCCAGAAGTGCACAGGAGAGAGGCTTTGCCTTGAGAAGAAAGCCACAGAGACCCAAGTACCAGAATGACGGCAGCAGCCAAACCAGGTTCCAAAATGGTGGTGGCATGGAGAATTTGTTTCTCAGAATCAGTGTCAGAGTGCTCAGCAATCTAGGCCCTAGACCCCTACAGGCAAGAGAGAAGGATGCCTGGCTACTGCTCCAGCTGGCAGTGACCCTTGGCGTCATCCATGTGACATTCGTTTTAGGCGCATTCAGAACACAGAAGTTCTGAGGTTAAGAAGGCTTCCACTGTGATTTCAGAAGAAGGCCTTGGAGGCCAGGCAGTGTGTCCCTGAGAGGGCAGTGTGTGAAGCAGAGAGTGAGAAGCCTATTCAGTGGAAACCCCAGAAGTTTGGAAAAGCCAGAAGCGTGGATTGTCTAAGGGCAACTGCAAAGAGGGAGCAAATCTGGCCTAAGAGAGAAGCCATGGAAACTACCACCAAGAGTGCCATAGGAATGGAGCTGTGTGAGGCCTTTGGAGCTCACAACTCAGCACAGACTGCTTCGGATGTTCCAGTTGGAACTATGGGATTTAATGTTTACCCTGCTGGATTTTGGACTTCTGTACATCCCAGTGTTTTGTATTACCCTGTTGTTTGCAACTTCTGAATTGGTAACGTTTATCTTGTACCTTTGTACATTGGATATGTTTAATTTTTCTTTTATATAGGGGCTCACAGTTGAGAGTTGCCTTGGATCTTGGAGGAGACTTGGAACTTGGACTTTTCAGCAATGCTGAAACTGTTGGGACTTTGGCAACTCTTCCAGATGGACTAAAATGTCTTTTGCACAAAAGGATATACATGAGACTTTGGGGGTCCAGGGGCAGAATGTTATGGCTTATGTCTAGTTGTCCCCCCAAAGCCTCATGCAATCATGGGGCAGGGACTTGTAGAGTTTGAGACTTGAGTCATGATCCACTGGGATTATGTGTTTTAGTACTGATGGAACTATGGGTCTGAGTACTGCTGAGATTACTTGACTCTTGATCCACTGGGATTATGTGTTTTAGTACTGATGGGGTTATCGGTCTGAGTACAGCTGGGATTATTGGTGTGGCCTAAGGTGGATAGGTTGAGGCAGAGAGCCTGAATGTAATATAAAGAGAGACAGAGAGAGAGAGAGACAGTGGTTGTTGCTCTCTGCGCCATGGTTGGTCAGTTGCCTCTGTCACAATTGTTGCTGTTCTGCCGCCAAGAACTGGATGCTCTCTGCCCTGTTCCAATCAGCCTTGGCGCAGCCGAATATGGACTGAAACCTCCAGCAACTGTGAGCTGAATAAACCTTTCCTTCCTTCATTTTCAGTGTCGGGTATTTGCCCCAGCAATGAGTGAAAAGTAACTAAAACAGCAACATTTAACACCTGGGCATATTCCGAAGTAAGGTAAAAGTTCTAAGAAAATCTTCAGGAGTACAAAGACTAAAAGTGGGGTACAGACCAACCTGCACCTCCGCCCTGCCCCCGCCCAAGCCAGAGAAGCCCTGTGCCAGTAGTTCCCAGGAAAGGAAGGGTGATTCTGTGCCTAAGGTATACACATAAAACATAAAGACAAGAAACAGGCTTTAAAGGAGCATCTGTGAATCAAATCATCATGAGATCTTCTTGAAAAAGCCACCCAATAACAAATTTAACAAGCTAAAAGTTAAGTGAAAATAAGGAATCTGGAAGTGACAGGTTGTTCATCAAATCTATTTTGGCTTGATTGCTCTCTCTCTCTCTCTCTCTCTCTCTTTCTTTGTAGTACTGGGGGATTGAACTCAGTCATCAAGCTTATTTTGAAATTTAAAGAAAAAGCAAAAGTGAGAATTACAGTTACATAACAAGGCAAATGCGTGGCTCTTGATCATATAAAAATAGCTAGATTTAGCAGAAATCTAGTGCTATATGGGAAAGTTAAGGACTACAAGGCTCTTCATTTTCAGGGCAGGAAGGTCATAAATGTTATTTAATGTGAGGAATTTTTAAGCTGAAAGAATTTTCTGGTACTTGAGAATTACCTTTTAGGAAATAAAAGTTATTTGATTGAAGGGATCATTATTAATTACAAGTTGAGTGATTCCATCAATTTCATTTACTTTTCTCCTATTACATTCGAGTAAAGATAAATTTAATGCTTTTTCCTCTTAAAAAGCATTGATAACGAGATCGCATTTTTGAAGAACTGTCCCAACCATGCACATGATGCCTGCCTCCCCAGAGGGCCCGGTGGGCACTGCCAGGTGCTGACGGGATACTTTCTGTGGAGCTCAGAGCAGCTGCTTTGGTCTGCTTTCTTTTTTTTTTTTTTAAAAAGTTTATTTTTTTATTATTTTATTTTTTTAAACCTCATTTATTTATTTATTTGTGTTCTGGCTGGCTCAGCCTGCCCTGGGGGTGGGGCTGGCACAGCATGTGGTGCCAGGGATCGAACTGCAGTCCCTGCGGCTGCCCAAGCTTGCCCAAGGAGGCGCTCTAGACCACTGAGCCATCTGGCCAGCCCCTGGTCTGCTTTCTTTGAGTTGTTGTTATTCTCATTTAAACTTTTACCTTTCTAGCTTTTTGTAGTCTGTCGTACCTACCTTATAAATACAAGCACCGTGGTGTATCGTAATTTGTTGTACTGCACTTAATAGAAACCGGCCAAGCGCCAGCCAGGCGCTCAGCAGATTAGAGCACCTGCAAACGGGCGTGCTGCTGGTGGTGGTGGTGGGGGGGGTCCTGCCATGCTGGCCCCGACCCCAGAGCGTGCTGAGATGACAACTGAGACTGGGTGTGGTGGGGCTCACCTGTAATCCCAGCTCTTGGGAGGCTGTAAACATGCGGATCACTATGAGTCAATCTGGTAGTGAGACCCTGAACACCCTGTAGACGCTTCCCTAAAATACAAAAAAAAAAGAGAGAGAGAGAGAGAGAGAGAAAGAAAGAAAGAAAGAAAGAAAGAAGCTTGCTGTCTGTTCTGCTCTGTTGCCCACTAAACGTCCACGGTGAGTCTACCTTGCGAAGTCGCTTGGTGTCACTTTTCCAAGGGCATGTGCTCACTTCATGCGTCACATTTTGACAATTCTCTCAATATTTCAAGCTTTCATTATTTTGTGTTGCTCTGAGGATCTATGGTCAGTGACCTTTGATGTCGCTACTTCAACTGCTGTGGAACCCCACACAACGTGCCCCTCTACGACCATGTAGCCAGTCTCGACCTCCCCAACAGCCCCGTCTCTCCCACTCCACCACCTCCCTGCTCCCTCCCATGTAGCTGTCCTGGAGGTGCATAGCTAAATAATCTTGCAACAGCCTCTAACTCCAACTGGGAAGGGAAAGTTGTGTATCTCTCCTTTAAGTTCAAAACTAGTAATGATTAAGATAGTAAGGAAAATATTTCAAAAGCTAAGATGGGTTGAAAGCTCAGCCTCTTGTACCAGTTACTCAAGTACAGAACACAAAGGAAAAGTTCTTTTTGTTTTGGTATGGGAATCAAACTCAGGACCTTGCGCTTGCCAGGCAGGTGCTTGAGCTGCCGAGCTATTTCCCCATCCCTGGAAAAGTTCTTGAAAGCAATTCAAAGTGCCATTCCAGGGCCAGCCAGAGAGCTCAGTGGACTAAAGCACCTGCTTAAGCATGTGTGGGACTGGGGTTCGATCTCCCATGTGCTGGGCATACTACGACAGTGACTGAGACTGGGCCTGGTGGCACGTGCCTGTAATCCCAGCGCATGGGAGGCTGAAAACAGGAGGATCATTATGAGTCCAATCTGTTTAGTGAGACCCTGTAGGACCGATACTAAACACAAGAAGAAAAAAGTCCCATTCCAGTGAACTCAAGAATGATAAGCCAGGGTAGTCTTACTGCCAAGTGGGAGAGGTTTTTGTCATTTGGATAGACAAACCAACCAGCAGAGAGATTCCCTGGAGCCACGGCACAACCCAGAACAAGACCCTAACTCCTCAATTCCACAAAGGCTGAGGAAGGGGAGAGGAGACAGCAAAGAGTCCGAAGCTGGCAGAAGTAGGCCTGTGAGGTGTACAGAAGGAAGCCCTCTCTATAAGGTCAGAGGTCAAGGCCCCTTCCTCAGCCTTTGTGGAAGTGAGGAGTTAGGGTCTTGTTTTGGTTTATGCTGTGGCTCCAGGGAATGGCACTTTTTTTTTTTTTTAATTTAGTACCAGGCCTACAGGGTCTCACTACACAGATTGGACTCTTAGTGAGCAGTGGAGAAGCAACAGCCGGTTATCCAGAAAACCTGGCTAATTACTGACAAACACAACTCCTGTGCACAACAGATTTCCAGGGCAAACAGTGTTCTGCAGAAGATGCTACCTAGAGGCTACAGAGAAGAAAGTGGTGCCTGCCTGCCTGCCAAGCGCCAGGACTGGGGTGCGGTAGGGGTGCTGTAGCTTGGAGTGGAAGCCAACATGCATGTATGATTTAGAAAATTCTGGAGCCCTTCGGCATCATCCTAACCCATGCTCTCCTGTGCTCTGTAAAAAGAATGACGAAGCCCAGAGGACATACGTTGGTTCACGGACCTGACTCGCTGCACAGTGCGAGCCTCCCACTCAGAGAAGCAGCAGCCTTCGCAGCAGCACCTTTGTGACGGGGCCCTCATGCCCCGAGCTCTGCTGGCGACGGGCAGCGAGACTCCTGGCGTTCTGACGCCTGCTGACACACTCATCCTCCAGCTAGCAGAGTAGCTCTGACTCCAGACCATTATTTAAGGCACACACCTGGAAAGGCCACAGCGGGTCAGCGGCCACCACCAACATCAAGGCAGGGTCCTCCACGGGCAAAGTGGCTGTCACTGGTGGAGGCCTTGACCATCACTGGCATTCTCCAGTGATACAGCATTTTAATTAACTCATGCATACTTTGTAGGCATCATACTACTGCACGCTGAAGAGACTATAGTATAAACATAACCTCCCCTGGCACTGAAACCTCACACGACTTACTTTATTGTAATACTAACTCCACGCCAGTGGTCTGGGACCAAGCCTACACTATCTGAAAGCAAACACCTGGACATTTTTTATGTATTTGGTACAGGGTCTCACCACACAGCTCAGACTCGTAGTGACCCTTCGGTTTCAGTCTCCCCAGCACTGGCATTACAGGCGCATGCCACCATGACTGGTCTTGCAGACCAGCTCAGTGTATCTGGGGCCACGGCTGGCATGCATGCAGTGCCAGGGGTTGGAGCCCAGTCCCTGTGCTTGCTAGGCAGGCACCTGGTCCGCTGAGCTATCTCACCAGCCTTAGACTGTTAAACAGATCCCTGACTTCTGAGCTGTCGCAGAGAATGGCTGCAGAAAGGGAAGAGAACCAAATGGCCACTGATCGTTGGTCTCACACTGACAAAGACCATCGACTCAGTCTTTTACATGTTCTCTTCAGAGGAAGATTCACATACTGTGACTGAAGTAAGATAATAAGACAAACGCTCCCAATACAGGGACTTTCTTTCTAGAATTACACTTGGTGCCTCAAAATGTCCACAACTTTTTCACACCTTGAGAAGCCCTGCACACATTGTTCAAAATTTAAAAATGTTGATGTTAGCCGGGCGTGGTGGCACATACCTGTAATCCCAGCACTTGGGAGGCTGAGGCAGGAGGATCCATGTGAGTTCAGGACCAGCCTGGGCTACAAAAGTGAGCTCAAGGCCAGCCTGAACTGCATAGAGAGACCCTGTCTCAAAAAAGACAAACAGCAACAACAACAAAAAAAAATGTTGGTGTTATCCGTAGGGAAGGCTATGACCCAGAAGGGGGACCTAGTGGCAGCGTTCCCCTTCCTAGATCAGGCCTGGTGTAGGGCTTCCTGCCACATGCCACGCAGCCCTGACACTGCCGCTGAGAGCCACTCGCACTGAGCGGGGCACAGCTGGCCCTCGTTCCTCCTCTGGAGCTCGCGCTGGTCACCCGACGCACAGCTGTCTTTGAGTTGGTTCCTACTCACCTGCCTAGCTTCGCTCCACGACTGTGGCATGACTTTTCTTTGGTCAGATAACTTGCTTCCTATCTTAGCCCATTTTTTGTTGCTATCACAAAATCCCTGAGATCACATGATTTATAAAATATAAAATATGTGGCTTTGGTCCTGCAGGCTGGGAAATCGGAAGCGTGGCATCGGCAACTGTCCCACATCTGGTAAAAGCCTCGTGCCTGCTTCGTGACCTGCCGAGGACATCGGGTGGCAATGCCAACCAGCCCAGCTAGCTCAGGTTACTCTCCCTCTTCTCACAAAGATAATATGCACTTGGCGAGGTGGTTGAGAATATCAAGTAAAAGTAACTCTTCGGCATGATTTTATACGGTTCCCTGCCCAGGTATTCAATCAACGCTAGAAGTGCTTCTTCCAGGTCGTGAGTACTCTCCAGCCCAGGGCCTATTTCTCTGCCTTTTCTGCATGCAAAAATTGTTTTATAAGATAAAAAGGATGTGAGTGTACAGATTGGGGGCAGATGCTTGCAGGGCATGTCTGAGGCCTTCTCTGGCTTCCAGAGCCGCCAGAGAGGAAGAGGAGGAAAGGAAGAAGAGACGCTAGTGTAGCCTTCCTCCCTTCCAGTCTTCTCTTCCTTGGCAACTGCCTCACCAAAGTAAAGGTCCATAAAGGAACGTGAAAGTGAGGCCAATTCCAAACAGCTCCACAGTTCGTCTCTGTGAGGATTTTTATAAGAGACAAAAACTAGAAGATACAGGCATTAGGACTGCTCGTGTCCGCCTCGCGCACAGCCTCCAGATGCAAAGGTCCAGGCCCACGCAGACGCGCTTGCCTTTCCTCTCCTATTTTGGAGGCAGCTTCTCCGGTGGCCACCAGGAGGGACACCTACCGGGCACAGTCCTGAAGCACTTCCGATCGTGTGAGCTGGGTCTAGCGAGTCACTGCAGAGAAGGTGACGGGAGGTCACTCTGGGACGGGGCAGCTGTGTGGTTGGTGTCCTGCTGGCGTGCTCCTCCCCTGTCCTCTGCTGAGTGTCCACGCTATGGGCTGCCCCATGCAGAGGCCCTGTGGAGAGGTCAGGGTCCTCAGGGAACCTCCCGGCAGCCACCGCTCACAGTGTGAGCTTGGCACTGTCCCCTGTCAGCAGAGGCCGGGGCTGGCACACATGCTGTGGACGCCTTGACAGCCTCTCAAGAGACCGTGTAAACTGAGGACCCGAGTGAGCCAAGATAGATCCCCAACCCGCGGGAACTAAACGTTGCTGCTGTCACCCTAGGTGCTAGACCCAGGACTCATTCTTTTACAGCAATAGATGCCAAGTACGCTGTCTCTTGGCACCAGCATTCCTTTAGCGTGGGCACGAACATGAAGGTTTTCTGTGGACTCAAGGGCGTAAGTTTTTCCAGAAATCAGCTTACACACAATTTCTATCCGGAATACTTGTGTGGGACAAAGAATGTCTCTCGTGGCACAGACAGGGACGACGTTGACCACGTAGAGCACTAGAGACTCTGAGGTCCACGCCTGCTCGGCAGTTACCTTGGGATCCTTTCTGCACGTTGTTACCTCGATGAAGCACATCACTGGAACAAAAACGCCCTGGGAGAGGGTCCTCGAGATTTCATTCATCGTGCAAAATTTATGAGCTACAGTTGTGTTTCCTGAGTTTTGTTTTGTTTTTCTTTTTGTTTTGTGAGATGGGGTCTTGCCAAGCAATTCGGGAGGGCTTAAACTCACTGTAGCCCAGGCTGGTCTCGAACTCACAGTGATCCTCCTGCCTCAGCCTCCACCCCCAGTACTGAGGTGACAGGCATGGCCCTTCACGCCCAGCGTGGACTAGAGTTCTGAAATGTCCTGAGTGCCAAGGAGCGCTGCTAGGCACGCCCGCTCCTGTGCTGCCGTCTCTCACCAGCTGACCGGTGGAGGAACCGCCCGCACTTCCTGGCATCTTCTCGGTGCCGACCCACTGCTTAGCTCTCTCCCAAGTCCTTTTGTACTTCCTAAGTCACAAGTCCTGAGCTGCAGACCGCTGTGACCCTGAACTGTCTGTCCTTGACCTTGGCCCGTGCCTCAGCGGGACCCTGTGTCGGCCCCTCCAGCCGCCACTCTCCGGATGCCTTGTGCAACTTCTGCATCCTGCTGTGGCACAAGCTGTTACAATGTGGGGGCCGAGCACACAGTGCACTGGTCTGACAGCTGCAAGAAGTGATCCGGGAGATCCCCGAAGGGAGGGGTCCTTGGGAACTGAAGAAATCTGAAGGGGCAGAGCCATGGAGCAAGACCTGGGCGGAGAGAGGAGTTGGCGTCACTCCTGCTGGTCAGAGGAAGGGAAACCTGTGCACAGTAAGGGCCAGGACTGACCACAAAGGAGCCAGAGGGGTCACAGGGAAGCCCAGAGTGGGGCACAGGGAAGTGAGGCTCTGACCCTACAGTGGACACTCATTGAGGTGAGCATCAAAGACCCGCTGGACGCGAACAATGCGCTGGTACAGCCGTGTGTACCCGGTAACCGTGAGACGGATCACGGCTCAAGCCCGCTGCTCCCTGGCACGGGGCTGAAGGCCTTGCCTACGGCAGCTCACTTTTATAAACAAAACTCCCATCATGCGCCGTTTATACAAGGACACCAAGGGGCCAGGGGTTAAAAACTCACTGGAGGACGCAAGCGAATACGTGGCAGAGCCTGAGTCCGGTCTGGGTCTGGTTGGCCCCAAAGCCTGACCTTTGACCCTATCCTGATGAAAGCTCCAGAACACGGCTCACTTCCAAGTGCTGTCAGCAGGCCCTCAGGTAACTGCTCCATCTGCTGTCACCTGAGTACTCGCCTGCTGGCCATCACAGGTGACTCAGTGCCTGAGCGGGGGTAGACAGCTTGCAGGCTCCTCCAGCACTCCCACGAAGCTTCGACACCCTAGATCCTCCTTGTGGTCTTCAAGGTCACTCTCACCTGCCAAATGTAGGTGCTGTCCTTTCTGTACACCACAGGCTAACCTCTGCGACTCCACCTGCAGGGCCCCGACACAGGGCTGGGCTGGGCTGGGCTGTCCTGGAGCTCTGGGCTCCTGAGCCTGAGCCTCCTCAGTGCCCCTCTGTGCACCTGGGGTCTGGCAACCCACGCCACAGGCTGGTCGCCAGTTGCTACACAGCCTGCCGCTCCCTTGAGGAGCAAGTGCAGAGCCTCAGGGAAGCTGGAAGCTCCGACTTACTCTGAAGGAAAATAAATTTCAAAAGATACACGTACACTCGAGCAGCTGAGCACAGATTTGTATGTGTCTCAGTTACTTTTTACTCGTTGCTGGGACAAATACCCAACACTCAAAATGAAGGAAGGAAAGGTTTATTTAGCTCACAGTTGCTGGAGGTTTCAGTCCATATTCGGCTGGCCCAAGGCTGAGTGGAACAGGGCAGAGAGCATCCAGTTCATGGAGGTGGAACAGCAACAACCGTGACAGAGGCAACTGACCAACCAGGGCACAGAGAG
This sequence comes from Capromys pilorides, assembly GCA_004027915.1. NCBI lineage: Eukaryota > Metazoa > Chordata > Mammalia > Rodentia > Capromyidae > Capromys > Capromys pilorides. Next base: position 988 of record PVKN010025112.1, on the reverse strand, counting down.
CAACAGCGTGAGTCTGTCTCTCTGTCTCTCTTTATATTACATTCAGGCTCTCCGCCTCAGCCTATCCACCTTAGGCCACACCAATAATCCCAGCTGTATTCAGACCGATAATCCCATCAGTACTAAACCACATAATCCCAGTGGATCAAGAGTCATGTAATCCCAGCAGTACTCAGACCCATAGTCCCATCAGTACTAAAATAGATAATCCCAGTGGATCAAGAGTCAAGTAATCCCAGCAGTACCTAGACCCATGGTCCTATCAGTACCAAAACACATAATCCCAGTGGATCATGACTCAAGTCTCAAACTCTACAAGTCCCTGCCCCTTGATTGCATGAGGCTTTGGGGGGACAACTAGACATAAACCATAACAGTATGTATTACTGTGAATGCAATTTCTAAATTTTGCTCAATGGTCTTCAAGACTTTTCTACAATGAGAAAATATCTCTTGACCTTTCCAGAGACTGATAATCTTTTATTTCAAGGAAGACAAAGTACGTGCATAGCTTGTGTGCTACATTTTAATTAGTTGGGCACATTTCCACACTGCGTAATTACTTGTGTTTGTTTTGCTTTTTCCCCAATCAGCTTACCTAATTCAGCTTTACAGAACCTTTTAAGTAATCCTGCCAATAATGCCCTGTTGTGTTTAACCTATTTCTGTGGCAAAATAAGTAGCTATTCTAATTGGAAATCTCTTTCAGGTGCCCTCATTGTTGAATTTATTTCTGGAATGTTATTCTCATGGAAGCTTTTTCTTCCCACAGACAATAAAAAGCATAAATAGCAGGGCCTTCTAAACGACAGGAGCACCCAAGGCCCGGGGCTGGGCTGCAGCACCCCGCCCCCCAGGCCTGCACCCACGTAGCAAGAGACTAGCGCAGGGCCTGGCGCGGGTTCTTCTCCAGAATGTGGGGTCCCCATCTTTGGGTTCTGCCACTATGAGACTGGACCACTGAGGGGGATCTTCAGCTCTGAAGCTG
>PVKN010025111.1:0-14227 GCA_004027915.1 Capromys pilorides | reverse complement strand
CCAACTCATTTCCCCATTTGATCACAATTTCATCTATTTTAACTTAATTTAATGATGCTTGTAATCTTATTGCTTGAACATAGTTTTGTCCTACCTCATGCTCAGATACCGAGTTCCCATGTTTCCCACCTTGGACCTGTCTCCCCTCTTGGTTTTGCCCTATAAAAATACCTAGAAAACACAGGTTCCAGATCAATGTATTCAGTTGAGCCTTCTGTCCCTCTTTGAGACAGAAGCTTTCTTTCCTTCCATAAACATATTCTGCTTTTAATCACCATTGGGCCTAAAATTCATAATTCAGTTTTAAAGAACATATCCCAGGTATTCCTCATGTTTGCAAATTCTTTCCTCAGGTTCAATACTGTGTTGAGTTTGAATTCAATAAGAGCAGAACAGATTAAAATTTAGAGAGGCATTTATTAGCCGCACTCCACACAGGGAAGCGCTAACCAGCAGCGAAGCAAAGTTTGGCTGGTCTCTTAAAGCAAGAAACCACATTCTGGTCTGCAGATAAGACTGGGCCGGTGAGATGGCTCAGCAGTCTAAAGCACCTGCTTAGGCAAGCTTAGGCAACCTCAGGGACTGTGGTTCGATCCCTGGCACCACAATGTGAGCCAGCCCCACACCCAGGCTAGGCTGAGCTGGCCATAATATTAAAAAAAAAAAAAAATTAGGTAGGAGTTTGTGAAATTCTGAGAGGAAGAACTTAATCTTATAGAACTTGAGAGAACAAACAGTCTTGGCTGCAGATTTGGATGTTTGTATGTTAAGCAATCAAGGTTAGAGTAATCTTATGGCCTTAGTAATTTTTCACAGTCCTAGATCATTTTTAACTGTTGAATTAGATTAAAGAGGGGCGGGAGATAGTCACTTAGTTACTCATTATTAATCATTACTAAACAGCTTCAAACAGAGGATGAGAACACATTCTTAAGATAACAGGAAACATAGGGAACCTAATAATTTCCCCTGCTTAAAGCACAAAATTGTTAGCCCATTACAAATGCACATACCATGATCTGTATTTGAGGAAATTTATGTAACATAAAGTCCAATTCATAATGAAACACTAAATACGTCATGTGCTCCTTTGAATATAGTACAATATAAATCATTAATTGGTCACCTATGGTGTTGTTTTTCTGTTGTCTTTTTTTATAAAGACATTAACAAACAGTAAGAAACAAACATACATTAGAAACAATACAGAATTTCACTAAGGAGAATAATAAGAATTCAACAGTGGTTGTTAAATTGCCTATTGTTGTCGTCAAATTAGTTTTTCAGATTACCACATAAAAGTACGCAAAATAGGTCAGAGAAAGTAATAAAAAATGAAAAAGGAGAGAAAAAAATGAAGCATGAACTGTGTCCTGTTTTTGACAGGGCAGTAACGTGCTACTCTATCCACTACCATCACCCAGTATTGTACCAGCTAGCACTAGTGTGAAAAATGATGAGTAAGTTTCAAAATCAAAAGATTTGTATTAAACTTTTATTTATTTCTTTATTTCAAAACACTTCACTCAGGACCTCATGCATACAAATAAGTTAGTTTGGAGTGGCGGTGTTGCAGGCAGCTAAATTAGATACATTATAGGCAGTCAGACAGGGTTAGGCCCTCAAGAGACAGTATGGAAGACACGGTGCCTTTGCAACTTTGGGACAGACAGACACCCCTGCTGTGGGCCAGAACTCAGCACAAGAGTAAACAAATGCAGCCACACACCTACCCATGACTGGGCACCCGGGATTGATATTCTAGATGAGTACTGATCACCTGGAAATCAGTCACTGACCCAACTTCCTACAGGAAAAGCCCCTGTTCTGTATTCATGCAATTATGTGGGTGCACTTCTTTGCACTACAAGCAACGCAGTCACCTCCCTACTAAAAGGAGTGGCAGCCACTCCCTATGAAGTTTCTGAGTTTCCAGGAATTTAAAACAAAACATCCAGTGTTTCGCTAAAATCTGTTTGGTTTTATATGCATTCTGAGAAAATGGGTCTGAGGACTTGAGTGCAATCTCGCAGCTCTAAATCCAGAGCCTTCTGTGATAGTTGCCCACTAAGCGACTAAGCATTCACTGTGCTGTGTATCCATAATTAGCTCTGGATTCAGGGGCCACAGGCCACCCACTGGGACACTTTTGTAAAGAAGGGAGCAATTGTTACTTCCAAAGAAATCTCTGCTAACATCCTTCTTTTGTTTGTAAGTTCATTCTGCAATATTGTAAGACCACGAGCATGTCTGGTGCAGTAACACAACTGCAGAGATCTCATGTACAAAATTAAAGTGAGGAATTTTTAAATGCTGTGTATCAAACTCAGGGTTTCCCCAGCGCCTCTGCTCTCTATAGAGCCCTGCAGATACCCGTGTGCTGACCAAGAAACGGGAAAACCGTTCAGATGCTGACGCAGTACCGAAGACCAGGACGACCTCCGGTCTGGAGCTAAGCGAGAAGGCTGGGCATTGGCGGAGCTGGTTCTGACCACTTTCTTCCAGAACACATTAGATTCTACCCCGTCCCGAGCTCCTGTCCCAAGCAGTTACCATTGTGTGCGATGACGGTCTCCTAGGATACTTGCAATGCAGCTCACAGGCAGTAGAAATCACAGAAAAAGATGGCTTAATCAGTGGGTCCCGTCAGGAACACACACGTGTTTCGCACTGTGGCGCCATCACACAGGAAGTGTCCTCCTCCTTTAGCCTCCCTGATTGGAAAATTCAGAGAACCCGCCTCTGCATCGCTGATTGGTTCTTTCTTATCTTTCACTCAGCTCGACCGAGCCTGCCAGCAAGGGTGGAGCTCAAGTGATAGCTTGGACCCTAGGAACCTCTGGACCAGTTTCTCCCTGGCGCGTCAGTCTCACCTGGCCTGAGGAGTTCTTGCATCTCAGTGATGTACTCGTGGGTTTTCAAAGCTCCTGTGGCTTCTTAAGGGACTCAGTTAACTCCTCTTAAAAATGGATCCCAAGGGTGCTCAGAATGCTCCAGGATCAACGTCCTATGGAAGTCAGTCCCCTGATATCGAATAACATAAATGCAGCCCAGGCTAGAACAAGTTAAGAGCACAGTGAGGGCCTACAGTTGGGAGGGAGACAGTTAGTTTCAGTTCAAAGACAGTCACACTGTCTCGCAGTCTAATCATTTTCATTCCTGAAAATGTACATATGCCCCTCAAAAGCAATGAAATTATTGTGTAAATGAAGATATTATTTTTGCAAGATAGCAATATTTGCAGAAAAGTAAAGATGAAAGAAAAGCAAGCAGGCCAACCTTCTCAGGCTTAATGCTTTATCTAGGATCATATAAAAGATCTCAATTGTCAAAAAACATTTTTAAATGTGAAGGCTAGGAAGACGGCCGCAACAGCCCTACATTCGATCCACTGGAGCACTTGCGTGGGATGAGGCTGGGCTACAAGAGGACTTTAGGCTGTGAGCTCGCCAGGCCTCGTCCTGGTTTATCACATGTTGAAATCCTCTGTCTTTCAAAATTATTACTCTTAAAAAATATTATCTGGAGTCTTGGGATACACTTGTCTTAAGAACTTGTTTGGCTTGTGAGATGTTCAGGATTTTAATAATGCACATTTCTTCCCGTGATTGTGTGGCTTAAGGGACCAAATCTGTTCTCTGGTTCCTTCCTCTCAGCTCCTTTCCTTTCTCTCTGGAACCTGAGTCTCTTAAACTCAGCATTTTGTCTTTTATTTGCATTTACTGTGACATTTCTGCATTCAAAGCAGTCAAATTAAGACACAGACCATTAAAAAATGAGATAAAAATATTTTACTTTTTATGCTTTGTGATACGATCCTCTTAATCTTCTGGGAAGATATCCAGGCTGGGTGAAATGGAAGTGCTCCTTGTTTTATGAGAAATCTCCACATTGATTTTCACAGTGTTTGCACCAGTCTACATTCTCTCCAATAGTGAAAAAGGGTTCCTGCAACCCACACCCCCTCTAGCATTTGTTATTTCCTGATTTCTTGATAATAGCCTTTCTTTCTCAAGTGATATGAAATCTCAGGGCTTTAATCTACATTCCTTAGTTGACCAGTTGAATACTTTGTCATGTATTTATTTGCCTTTTATATTTCTTCATCTGAGAAGCATGTATTTTTTTTTCAAATGCTCATTTTTGGATCAGGTTTTTAATTTGGGGGTGTCTGATGTTCATTTTCATTTTTTATTGCATTTTAGGGAAGGGTCTACAGGATGTTCAGGATCTCACTACTAGATCAGACTCATAGTGATCCGCCTGTTTACAGCATCCGAAGAGCTGGGAATACAGGCTTGCACCACCGTGCCTAGTCTCAATTGCTATCTCAGTGCACTCTGTGGGGAGAACTGGCATAGCAGGCCCTGGGGAACCCTGGTCCTGCTTGTAGGCATTTTAATCAACTGAGCTATTTGGCCAGCCCTTTAAATTTTAAATTTTTGAACACCATGACAACTGCATATATTTATAAGATACACTATAGTGTTTTAAAATGTGGATATAATATGTATTGATTGATTGTGATTAAATTGATCTTTTATGTCACCATGATTTTGCAGTTGTAGACTTTATGTTCCTCTCTTCTGGTTGTTCAGAACATATTACAAGAGGCTGAATTATAAATGTAAAATGTAATAATGTAAAACAAGTGATTTTATGTATTTTTTTGTATGTTCTTTCTATGTTTTAAAAACACAGAAATAGCAGGGGAGACTGAACGACAGAGAGTGAAATTGAAACACATATTTCATGAAACTCAACTCTGTAATTCCACAATTCCACAATGCTCCTGCTCCCCTTAGTGCAAGGCATTCCATAGTGCTGGGCAGAGACTGGGCACCAGGTCTCTTGCACTGGCCCCCTAGAAAGAGCTGTGTGTTCTCATGTTCTGCACAGATAAGTAGAAAAGACTACATTTCCTGAACTAGAACATGTATTTCTGCAGGAGACAATGCTGCCTCATGGTGATAAGATGATTTTGATGACAATTTGACAATTAAAAAACACCTGTCTAAAAATTTGTAAGTTGCTTTGAGAGATGTATTCAAGTCATGCTTGTGCTTCCAATAAAATTCATATTAATTAAAAGAAGAAATTCAATAAATAATATCTTTATGAAGTTTAAATTAACAGAGAATATCCACTTCAAATATCAGTATTTCATAAGTCTTCTGTGGTTTATGTATCATAGTATCTCCTGAGGTCATACAATGTCAAGACAGACTGTGAAGGCAGAGGCAGACTGGAAGCCCTCACTCCCCAGCTTCCTTCTCAGACTCTGTTCCTGGGGTGTTGCATGCTTCTCTGTGGACCTCAGTGCCCCTTTCTTGTCCTGAGTGGTCCTACAGGAAGGTTTGTGTCTGGGTGCACACTGAGGTCTACTTACTGTACTTCTTGCTCAACAATACATAAATCCATCTCCTGGTTTCAGACTAGCTATTGGGATGTACAGTGCCTTCCTACTGTTGTCTCTGCGGATGATGAAGCGGCCCTCCCTGGATTCTATGTAGGTGATGGTTCCAATGTTATAACTAATGGATGGGAACCACCCTAGTCCCTTCTCTGAACCTCGTAAATCAATCTCATGTCAGAGTTACTGAAGAAGAATCCAGAGGCTGCATATGATAGCCTCAAGGGCTCCCCAAGATGGGCCGAGTCTCCCTGAGAGTCCATTAGCTTCTTCTCATACTGGACACCACAAACAGAGATATCCTGCTCAGGAAACTTCTCACTCGTGTTCAGTGTTTATCCCATTGATGCTGAATCACACAACCAGCATGTCTTGTTCCGCATAAATCACATTTTAAAGGAATAATGAGGAAAATCAAGCTCAGTTCATGCTGCATGGTGATCAGTCTGTGTTCAGCCCTGATCACTGAGGGAGAGCACTTGCGCATCTGAGGCTGGGCTCCTCTCCAGAGCTGTGGTCTGGCGTGGGTTGTTTTCATCAGAAGAGGGAGGCTCTATTTGTATGGACTCCTGCTACGAAGTAGGTCCAGTGCATGGGTACTCCAGGATTTTCTTGCTCATTGTCTTGCTTTAGCAGTGCAAATGCATTGAGAAAAATGTTCTTTTTCTTACAACATAAGTATCACTTACTTTAGACGCCATAATGATGATTGTATTTTCTTCTTGAATGTGGGTAGTTTCAGTCTATATCAAATAATGTGCTTGAGTCTAAATTACCACAAATTTTCCAGCACATAAAAAGTTAGTCTTTAGGGACCGGGGAGACAGCTCTATTGCACGAGTGCCTGCCTGGCAAATGCTAAGTCGTGAATTCGAACCCCGGTCCTGAAAAAAAAAAAAAAAAATTTAGTCCTTTCGATTTACAAAGCAGGATAGCAGATGACACAAGGCCATGGCAGGAGAGTGTGCTCTCTTAAATTAGAGAAGTATGGAACCTAGAAGGGTAAGGGACCAGAATGGCTAATGATATATCTGTATTTTAATTTTTTATAACTTTATTACTTTTCATAAGAAATAACCATGAGACAGTTTCAAAACATGTTAGTAGGACAGTCACAATAACTAACACAATGCATAATGTTGTCTTCATTAATTTGTTGATAAAAATGAAAACTTAGAGCCTTCCTTGTCCACAGTAGAATTTGCTGTTTTGTGGGAAACCTAGTCAGTTTTGACACCTATTTCTTCTGAAAGTTCAAGTTCTGTTTAAGTTAGAGTTAGCATGCTTGTTTATTTCTGGTTCGTTTTATTCTGTAAGTGTGCAGGGCTCAGCTGAGAATGATGGTTTTCTACAAGTTTTGCTTAATACTTGCATTTTTGGTAGGGATTTCACTTAGATAAGGGCCTGAACAACCTGGGGCATTAACAATACTCCTATTTACCATGTTGCTGCTTGTTGATCACATTTGTCAGAAGAGATTTAAATGGCCAATATGGATAAGAAAATGTATTCAATATGTTGAACAGTAGACAAATTTAAATCAAAACAATACCGACACATCATATTACTCCTGAAGGAGCGTTATTATTAACAATTCAGAAACAAGAAATGGAAATGGAGAGATGGCTCGCGATTCTCAGCGGCTGCCTGAATACTACAAGGATGTGGTAGTACATGCTTGTAATTCCAGGCATGGGGAGGTTGAGACAGTGGAACCACAAGTCTGAACTGTGCAGTGAGATTCTGTATCAAATAAATTAAAATGAAACATTAAACAAAAAAAAAAAACAAGAAATGATGTTGATGACTTGGTCAAAATACAACCTTCTTTGTTTGTGTCCAATAACATGTGGACATCTGCATTTGCATGTAGAATCTTCTCCATTTACTCAAAGTAAAATGGTTTGAATGAACCAAAACTGTGAGGAGCTCTTCAAAATGAGATGCCAGGAGATGCAATTGGATGTGGGGGGCAGACCTATAGTCATCCAGGTAATAATTTTTAAGATAAAATGCTTCTTCATCTAAATGCTAAAAGGACTATGCAGTCAGTTGAGTTATAATCAATAGTTTCATTAAAAAATATTTATAGTCCATTATGATAGACACCTGGAGGAAAAATGATTGAGTCCATAGAAGCGCAATATTGTGGGAATAGGAATATAAATGATCCTTAGAACTTCTGTTGTTGGACTGATGATGGAGATGTTACTCAACTGGAGACAAAAACCTTGCAACGTGTTCCTATACTTTTTCTGGGAAGTATCAGTGTGTGCTGTGTACCTCCTGCTGGTCCCAAGTGTCACTGCAGAGAGGTTTGTGTCTGGACTCACAGTGGCATGAAATCACTATATCTCTTGCACAGTAATATGAGGCTGCGTCCTCCATGGTGACCAAGTTCAGCTGAAGAGATAATGGATTCTCTGCTGCGTCTCTGGAGATGGAGATGCAGCTCTTGATGGGGCATTAGATGCACAGCAGGAAACTATTTACATGAAGTGAAATTTCTCATTTCAGTTTTCTGAGGCATCACCATACTGATTTCCACACCGGCTGTACATTTCTACCAGAAATTTACAAGTTTGTATTTTACAGGCCAGCGAGATAGCTCAGAAGTCTAAAGTGCTTCCTTAGGCAAGCTTAGGGAAGTGCAGGAACTAGGGTTCCATCCCAGGCCCACCATGTACTGCACCAGCCCCTCCCACAGGGCAGGCTGAGCTGCTCACAAACAAAGAAGGTTGTAAGGAAACGGTTGCATTATCCCAAGATAATATTATAGCTCTTCATAAACAATTGCAACTAAATTAAAGCTTTTTTAATGTAACATATTTGGTACAATGTCTCACTAAGCAGTTCGGACTCATAGTGATGGTCCTCGTTTCAGCCTCCAAAACCCCAAAGTGCTGGGATTACAAGCATTCCCCACCACACCTAGACTCGGTGGCTGGCTCATTGTGCCAGGGGTAGAGGCGGGGGCCTGCACTGCCCATGTTGCTGGGAATAGAACTCTGGTAGTTGTGCTTCTATAAGCAGGTGCTTAGTCCACTGAGCTATCTCGCAAGTCCTACATTACAGTTTTTGAATACACGATACACCAAAGTATCAATAGGGGAACATCAGATGAAGCTTGATGATATTGTTCTGGATTATGATATATGCATTACATAAGATCCATATTGATAATCCAAACAAAAGCTAGTAGAGAAGCAAAAAAGTTTTACAATGGGAACAGTATAAATTAGTTTTGGTGTTATAGAGTGAGTACTTGGTAATTGAGAAAAATTGACCTGGATTTGCAGGTAGATAAATAAATAATAGCTTCACAGACCAATAGATAAGTAGGTGAGAGACAGATAGAGATTAGTTAAAGACATTGTTCTTACCAAATTTACATACATTGGAAACAATCAAATTGTAGCAGCATTTGTGTTTCATAGCTCTCAGTGAATCTGCTTCACCTGAGCTCAATTATGTAAGCCTCACAGGTGACCTATGACCTTCTTCATTGCAATGTGGCCCTGGTGTGCACAGGTGGGTCCTGCCTGAAGCACAGATAACATTGGAGTTGGAAAAATAGGGACACGATTAAATGCAGAAAGAAGTGCTGAATCTCACCACAGATGCCCAACTCTGCCCTGGAGATTGTGAGGAGGACCTGGCTCCCCCGGCCTTATGCCCTCCATCTCTGAACTCTTGGCCACACTGAGTTGCTCCCCTTGTGCTCCCCTTGTCCTCAGTGAGGAATTTTGCATTTGTGCAATGCAGCAAACATGGACATTTGGCTTGTGTATTGTTTGAATGTATAGAAATAAATTAAGATTATGAATTATAAATGAATAACATAATTACATAAAATTCTAATTTTACACTATTTTCCACATATTTGAGCTGCAAACTCACATCTCATTGGTGTTGAAATTTTGCTGCATCTTGTCCACAGAGTTCTCTATATAGCAGGAGAAAATGCAAATAAGTCACCTGTCTTCCTCTTTAAACCATTCCAGATTTCACTCTGCAGCTCCGGAGAGGAACCCAGCTCTGGACAGCAACAGGTTCCTCTTGGCGACCAGGACAGAGTACACACAGCCCACGATGGAACTGGTGTTGAGTTGGGTTTTATTTATTACTGTTTTAAAAGGTAATTCATAAGAAACAAGAGACACTGAGTATCTGATTGGTTTGGATGGGATGTACAGTGGACATATGTGATATTTACTGAGCAGGATGTCTCTGTGTTTGCAGGTGTCCAGGCTGAGGTGCAGCTGGTGGAGTCCGGGGGAGGCTTGGTGCAGCCTGGCGGCTCCCTGAGACTCTCCTGTGCAGCCTCAGGATTCACCTTCAGTGACTACTACATGTACTGGATCCGCCAGGCTCCAGGGAAGGGTCTCGAGTGGATTGGTATTATCAGAACCAAGGCTAGCAGTCACACCACAGAATACGCTGCATCTGTGAAGGACCGATTCACCATCTCCAGGGATGACTCGATAAGCACGCTGTATCTGCAGATGACCAAACTGAAAACCGAGGACACAGCCGTGTATTATTGTGCAAGAGACACAGTGAGAGGACTTCATTGGGAGCCCAGACACTAACCTCCCTGTTGCGATGCTCAGGACCGGCAGGGGGCGCAAGGGACACACAGAGTTCACAGGCAGTGCAGGACAGGTGCAGAGGGTAAACCAGTCAGATTTCCTCTCAGAAACTGAAGCTTCCTGTCCATGTGACATAATCCCCAGGACACTCTGCAGGCCTTTGTCATTCCTCTAGCCTTGACAACAGAGGAACCAGCCACAATATGACCTCACTGTCCTGTTCCCTGGGGAGAGCACCACAGCTTACAGGATGCAGGAAGAGGCATCAGGGCACAGGGGACAGGGCGCTGCTTGGCCATCAGGGTGATGGCAGGGCAAGGCGAGTTAGTGGTGGACATAGGAGAAATCGGGGCCTGAGGGAGGAGGAGCTGGTGACTCCTCAAACAATCCGCACAGCCTGCTCTCCTTCTCTTATCAAAGCCAGGGCCCCAAAACCTAAGCTGCAAGTAAAATCCTCGGGTTGCAAGAACAGCCTAGGATCAGGATTGGGGAACACTGGATTGTACCTTTCTCAGAAGGTTGATTTCACAGTAAGTTACATTCTCAGAGGCACGCGTAATTAAATGTCATTTTGAAGGAATCATGGCATGATTGTCCTCTGGTCATCAGGACTGGAAACTGAGGACACACAAAGGCAATACGTTGAACTTCTTTCAAATGAAAAAGACTTTATAGTGATATTTCTTTTTCATCACCAGTTTCAACATTTAGAACAAAGGCACAACGCAGATAGTCCAGGCTGAATAATGAATAATCTTTAGAGACTTCAATCTTATATTTAATTCATATACAACGGCATTAATCTTAGATGTAAGGATCTGAAATTTCCAGTGTGTGTCACATAATCACCAGGAGACTAGGCGACTCTGCAGCAGGGGCCATTACATATTCATGTTCCTGAATTAGAAATTTTATTTAATAGTAAGACATGTTCTTACCTGTACACATGTTCACGTGTCATTTTTGAAGGTAAAATTTCTCTTTTCTGGTCACCAGGACTGGCATCTAGAGACACTAAGCAAACATGTTGAACTTTTTGTCAGTTCAATGAAGAGAAACATCTTAGTAATACTTCATTATCATCACCAGTTTATGTATTTGGAATTAGGGGTTTGAGAGCCTGAGAGAAAGAGCCCAGGCAGGGAGTGGATAATACTTTTTAGAAGTGTAAATCTTACACTGCCACGTATGATGACATAAGTCAAATGTGGAGCGCACCTAGTTGTCATTTTAAATAAATTGGAAGGGTTGGCCAAATAGCCGAGCAGTTTAAAGCACCTATGAGCAGAAGCAGGGTTTGGGGGTTCGATCCCCAGGCCTGCAATGCCAGCCTCAACCCTGGGACACAATGAGATGGAATTGCGACTGGGTGTGGTGGTGCATGCCTGTAATTCCACCTCTTGGGAGGCTATAAACTGGCAGATCACTCCCGGTCCAATCTAGTAGTGAGATCCTGAATATCTTCCTAAAATACAATCAATCAATCAATCAATAAATTGCTATTCCTCAGTTTTTATTGTCCCCTCTGTTTCTTGTCTGCTTCCTGGAAGTGAAACACAAAGTCTCTGCTTTTAATCCTATAGCTCAGGAGCTTTGCCTGGAGCTCAGAAGTGGCTCAGATGTGACTTCCACATGCTCAAGGTGACACATGCAGAACTGCGTCATCCATTCTTAAGCAGAGCATCAGCCCTTTCCTCTGCATTTCAATGTATTTTAAATTACACATGTTTATTTACAGTCAAATTTATGGAAAATAAAGAAGAACGTTAGAAATGCAAAAGTGAATTTGTTTCTTCATGTGGAGAGTGAGGTCACAGCTGAGTGTGCTCACCTGACTGTCACAGAAACCTCTCCTTCCTGTCTCCTAGAAGTACACAACGTACATCACTGTGCCACCCTTTTCCAGATCTCTCAGGAGAGGAGCTAGGAGACCTGTGGTATTCATGGCACACAGAGCAGGACATCAGAAACAGCAGCCAGGAATTATTGGGCAGGACCTGAAGTTGCAACCACTATAGGGCTTCATCTTTTAAATTTTGGTGTCAGTATATGAAATCCATCCTCTTAGCAAAGAAAATGATTCTGTCTTAGAGTAAACAGAGGACCACTGATTCTCATCTCATGAACAAATACCCTCACTGCCCTTCCATAGCCAGAAACAGACCCCCACCCCACACACATATAATTTATTTTTTACACAGTGTAAAACTGTATGTAGTTGGCAGAAGATGTTCGCTCCAGCCAATAATGCTATGAAATCTGTTGCAATGATGGGTAACAAAAAAAAATGCATGCAAATGTTCTAAAATGTGTTGAAGATAAGAAACTCTAGGTGACTGTCAGACAAAATGTACGTTCTTGCTGGAAAGGCTATCTTTATATTATGAAAAATTATAGGGGGGCTAGAGAGATAGCTCTGTGGCACAAGTGCCTGCCTGGCAAGTGCAAGGTCACGAGTTTGAACCCTGGTCCCACCAAAAAAAAAAAAATTTAGGGGCCGGCGAGATGGTTCAGTGGTCTAAAGCGCCTGCTTAGGAAAGCTCAGGCAACTGCAGGAACTGCGGTTCAATCCCCGGCACCACATGCTGCGCCAGCCCCCACCACCAGGGCAGGCTGAGCCAGCCACAAAATAAATAAAATAAAGAAACAAACAAATACAACAAGCAAAAAAATAAATAAATAAATAAAAATTATAGGGAATTTCCTCATGAAATTTCAGATAGAAATACTATGAGATGCAGCAGTTTAGATCATTGTCTGCAGCTATGACTAAACGTAAGCCTTCAAAATGGGTAAATTTTTGAAAACTTATCTTCTGAATAGGAACAAACAACATCTAAACAGAGCTATGAAAAGAATGAAAGTGAATCAGAATTAAAAGGATTATCTCTCAAAAAAATAGAACTTGATTTACAAAGCACTGTACATGGTTCCAAAGTTGATCCTGAAAGGATTTGACCCTGAAAGATACAAAAGATGAATGTTCTGTTATACAGGTCTGGCCGTAACTTGCCCTTTATCACCCAGCAGAAAAGCTTAATTGCAAGGCATAGAATGCAGAGCTAGATTAGTATGATGAAGCTGCAAAAGGCTTATACCAAAAGCCTCCAACATTGACAGTTTCACCGGTAACCCACTACATTTATGGAACGTTGGACTATGTATACAACTACTCCCTCTTTGTACAAAGAGAAGAAATTGTGTTTTTCTTTTTTTTCCTCCCCTAGTAATATGGATTAGAAAATTTATCATGTCTACACCCTGTGCTCTGTATAACTACTATAAGGACAACAACATTCAATGTATCAATTATTAGGAATGCACTGATAACGTGTTTTGAAACTAAAAAAACATAAAACTTGATGAAATCAATGCAGAATTTTACCAAGGAATTAAACAAAAAATAATTCAAAATGTTCCCAATCCATTCCAAATATTTTCTTGCCTTTGGTTTAAACTTGTTTTATTCATTCCTAGAACAGTGATGAGGAAGTTGTGAAATTTTAAAGCCACATAGTGAGAATATTGCACAGGTTCTAATACTGTCATATTAAATTTCTTCTTTAATTTCTGTTAGTAGTGGTATATCAGAGAAAAATGAAATTACCCACTTGAACAAATCCTGGCAAATTCATGTTCATAGAAAATGGTTCTTTAGAGAAGAAATGTGAAGGGATTGCAAAAAAATTCAATTGAATCATGAGGGCCAGTTGTTATGAATTGTACCCATCCAGTGGGGTATCATTCACTCATAAAAGGATGGCATTTATATCCATGTTATGACGTGGGTGATTACTGACCAGCAGGTGGAGCCAGCTCCTAGAGGAACACACTACTGAAGCTCAGGACCCAGAGAGGTCCCTCAAGGCTTTCACAGAGGAAAGGGAGGTTCCTCAGCAAGAAATGCACACGTAGCCTTTGGGAGTTAGGCATCAGGGAAGGGATTTTCCAACTTTGCCTGACCTGCAGGAAGAGAGTTCTCTTCAGTATAGGCCAATCCCTCAGCCTTCCAGTGACACAAGGAAGCTCAGTAGTTCATAAAAGAAGAGAGCATAATGCTCCCAGATGGAGCAGAGTTTAGGCAAAAATGAACCAAACCTCTGGACATCCCCTGTCAGTATCCCAGATTCAGGAAATCGCAGAGACTTCCCCATGAGAGCGCAGAGTCCTCTCTGCTCCTGTGCACCACATTGATGAGGTAGGCAAGAGCTGAAGGAGCTGC
>PVKN010025110.1:0-14222 GCA_004027915.1 Capromys pilorides | reverse complement strand
AGAGGAAAAGGCTCTTGAGTCATTTATTTCTTGTGCTGGTTATAGTTGCCAATTCTAAAGCTGCTTCTGACTGCCTCACGAGGAGGTTAATCTACAATTAAACAATATTTCCTCTTGGCCGTCCATTATTTTCTGAAGCAGATGGTTCATCATTTCCTGGGCTGTTAAACAAAGCGAGGTTAAGGTTAGACTCTTGGGAATCAGCTAGTTTCAATCTTATTAGGGTGCAGAAGGAAAACTAATAAGAAAACCTTCTAACATCATTTTGTGACTGTAAACAATTATTTATTAGCAAACAATTGATCCCAGAAGGGCAAATTGTTTGAGTCAGTAATTAGCTGAGAAAAGACAGAGCATATCTGTGTATTTGGAAAAATAATTGTAACGTAATTGCACTACATTTAGGCAGGCATCTATTTGGACCTGTTTCTATCTCTAAATGAATTTTTGGAAACATTAATGAGGTTTACATATTTCTCTGACATTTATATAGTTCTCATGTCCATTTCAGTTGTCCAGCCGCTGGTAATTAAGGTTAAAAAGAAAAAAAATTATAGTGAGAATGAAATTCATTTTGGTATAGTGCCTTAAATCAGAATACAGACTTAGCTTGCTTGGCTTAGTCAAAATAATTCTACATAGTATTTTTGTTGTCATGTTTTATTTTTAATTTATATTATTTGCAAGTATATGTCTCTGAAGGAGACTTACATATTTACTGAAATTTATTTTATCCATGTTATATTTTTAAAAAATTCTTTTGATATAGAAAATTTTGTTTTCATTTTTTTGAAGTATTTTAATGAATAATTAGTGTAAATGAACACATCTTTTGAAATGTGTTTTCTTCATTGCAGGTCCACCTAATCATCTCGTGAAAGTGGTTTCTCTGTGGAAAGCTTTGTTTGTTTCCTACAAGTGCGTGCTTATCCCCTAAGGGATGTATTGTAGTTATTATGGGCCTGCTGTTTAGTATGTGAATTTTTCTGCTTTCTGTCTTAAAAGAAATTTGTCTTTGTATTTTTTACTATCTTGCTTAGGACGGGAAGTCTTTGTGTCCTTGTACAGTAGTCTGAAGAATTTTCTCACCTCCACCCCAGTAAGCCCAGTTGCTGTTTATGTGCATTTGGGCTCTTTTTGTAGCATAATCTAAACCTTTTTTCCCCTGCCACCTAATAAAGCAGAAATTCATAACCCTTTAACGTTGAATATTATTGAATATTGGTAATTAATATAATTTATTCATAAAATGGCTTCTGTAACACAAAACTTTTCATCATGTGTGTGTTGAGGATGACATTCTACTTTTAAAGTCTACTCTGTCTCATTTAATTATGTCTCTGATGTATGTTGGGGATTTGGTCCTGAATACAGTGACCATCAGCCATTTCCCTTGTGCCCTCTTGGTGGATCAGCAGGGCTCTGGAGCCAAGCTGTATAGCTTCTCTCAGGATAGGCAAGAGTGGCAGCCTTGGGGTGCCTTTTGGCAGTATGCTGTCCTAGTGGTGCCAGTGTCATGGAGCACACATAGTAGATGCATCTCTGTGCTGATCAAGTCATTGTCTACATGCAGAGAGCCAAATGACAGGCTGTTCTGGACTTATCCATCAAGTGCTAAATCAGAATGAAGCCCTTGCGATGGTAAATAATGCAATAGCCAAGGACTAACTGATGGTATTGGTTCTTCAGTGTGATTGTATGCTTTTAATGTCACAACCACCTTGTGCAGGACATAGTTTAAAAGCATTGTGTAAGTGAAATACGGTTTTGTTAAAAGTGACCAAATTAAAGCTATGTTTTGGACCTTTTTTAAAGTTGTGTGGAAGAGCTTTTATGGGGTTCCTTCTGGGTGGCCTCTGTGTTCTTGAAAGCAGATACACCTCCCTGTCTCTCCTGTGTACCATTTATGATTATAGTTACCTTGGCATTTTAATTGGTTTCTTGTATTCATATTTTTTGTCTTTTCTGTTTTGCTTTTTATTATTTTTTTTCCTGCTGCTACTATTTCACAGCTGTCTTCTAGTTCCCTGGATGTGGTTACCTTGGCATTTTCATTGGTTTCCTTTTTTCATACGCTTTAAAGTCTCACTTCTGGGGCTGGGGAGATAGCTCTGTGGCACAAGTGCCTGCGTGGCAAGTGCAAGGTTGTGAGTTTGAACCCCGGTCCCGAAAAAAAATAAATAAAGTCTCACTTCTGTTCAGCTTTCCTTTCCGACTGCTACAGTTTCCATGGCCTTCTCAGTGAACGCTGCATCCTCCAGCCCAAGCCCTCTTTTTTTTTGCAGGACCTGGGTTCGAACTCACAACCTTGCACTTGCCAGGCAGGCACTTGTGCCACAGAGCCCTCTTTCTTATAGAGGAGTGATTTTCCAGCATTTTATCTGTGATTCAAATAGAAAACAAATTTTGAACAGTCCAGAACACAAGTCAATATACTGTGTATAACAAATACAAATAAATGGTTCATAAGACATTTGCCCTTGTATGTGATGTATTAGTGCGTGAGTGTTTCTTTTAAATGTTGGTTATGGTACCCTGAACTGATTTTTGCAGCACATGCATTGCCGCCTGTAATTTGCAACAATTGCTCAGTACTTTCGGAAGATTTCTTCCACCAGTTGTAGTGTTAGGGATTGAATTCAGGGTGTCATATGTGCTGGGCAAAACTCACAAACTCCATTTTAAGATCTTTTTTTTTTGAAACTTAGTTGTGCAGGCTGGCCTTCAAGTTGTGATCCTCCTGCTTGAGCCTCTCAAGTAGCAGAAAGACATCTTCTCTTTAACTTGCTCTTGAGTCTTGCATGGTCCTCTTCAAGTCCCACTTTTCCATGGAGTGCTCCATCTCTCAATGTACCCAGATAAGTTTTTAAAGAACACTTTATCATCCTCTGTTGCTTAATTTTTTAGTAGTCCTTCAATAATTTCCTCTGAAGGCATACTTCTTCCAGAGCCTTCAGGTCATCAGTAATAGAGTACTGATTGTAAGTGTTTGGAATAGGAACAGACCTTCATTGGAAATTCTAAGATGAGGTGGGAATATTATGGTGGCAGCAGTATCTGGTTTTGAGCTTTACTGTGTAGAAATTTAAAAAATATATCCCGGACCATCCTTTCTATTGGGGAAATCCAGGCTTTATTATAAGGATTAAGATCAAACTGCCCAGTTGGCTTTGACGTTCAACCTCTTCATTGTTTTTTCGTTAAACTAGTGTTTCCTAAGACATTTCATTTTCAGTGAAGAAAGGAATCTGGTAAAGTAAGACTAGCTCCCTTCTCTCACCTGGGGAACGTCATGCCTACTAGCTTACTGAGAGCTGGGAGAATTCCAGGGCTAAAGAAAAACTCTGCTCAATGTGTTAGCTTAGTGTCCCCCAGATTCCCTTGATATGTCTGTTCTCTGTGTTGTATTGTACGTCTTCTGTCACTTCACCTTTTTCATTTCCAGGAAGCATTGGAGTTCTGCTATTCTGAGAGGCTATTTCTCAGGTTCAGAGGCTCCTGTTGATCCTCAAGTTGTCAGTCGGCTTAGGCTTTTCCTCTTCCTGAATTGCTCCTTCAGGTTTTAATTTGAATCTTACAAGTTCCTGCACAACGTCCTCTTTTTCCGTGAAGCACTTCATCCTGGTTGCAGCTCACAAATGTATGTGCCCTTTCTCAACACAGCTATGAAGTAACTTCTCTTGTACCTTTTGGCAGTATTGTACTATCTGACACTTTGTTATTTTTATATGTGCACATCTTACTCCCCTGTTTATGTCAGGAACAGGGACACATGTATACTCTCACATGTGAATATTGGAATTTGGCTACTGTAATGCTGTGATGTTGCTGGGTTACAATAGTCTTTTTTTTGAAACAGGGTCTTACTAGGTTTAGGCTGACCTTGAAATCACTGTGTAAGGGCCAGCCAAATAGCTCACTGGATTAAAGCTCCTGCTTAGGCAGATGCAGTGGCCAGTGTAATGTGGGCCCCACCCCTCGGATACGCTGAGACAACTGGGACTGGGTGCAGTGGCTTGTCACGTGCCTGTAATCCCAGATTTTGGGAGGCTGAACGCAGATGGATCACTGTGAGTCTGATCTACATCGGAAGCCCCTGTAGACCCTGTACTAAATACAAACAAATATACAAACAAACAAAAAATCCTCCAAAAAACACTGTGTAGCCCAGGCTGGCCTTGAACCTCCTGGTGATCCTTGTGGATTAGCCTCCCAACTGCAGGGATTTCAGGCATGAACTACCACACCTGGTGATACAGCTTCTTTATTATTATTTTTTTTTCATCGAACACTGAATTTTATTTTTGGCTTTTTAAAAAATTACTTTTAATAAGAAATTACAATGTGACAGTTTCAAGACATTAATAGTACATCCACAGTAATTGATACAATGCATATATTGTTTGTTGTCTTTGTAGTTATATAGGGCACAGGGTGTAGACATAAGTTTTTTGATGGTTAGTGGTACAACAGATTTCTTCTCTTTGATCTAAGAGAAAGTATACCTAGTCAAATGTTCCATAATTGCAGTGTGTTACTGGCGAAACTGGCAATGTTGGAAGCTGTTGATTTGAGCCTTTTATAGCTCAACATACTAAACTACCCTTGCGTTTTATGTGTCATGTTTAAGTTTTTTTGCTGGGTGGTCAAGGGCAAGTTAAAGCATGACCTGTATAACAAAACATGTAGTTTTTGTATCTCCCAAGGTCAGTCAAATCCCCTCAGGTTTTACTTTGGAACCATGTACAGTGCTTTGTAGAACTGTTGTCAGTGTCAGCTGTCTGGATGAGTTACGGCCATTGCTTGACCAGTTTGCTCTCTGTGAGAGCCTGAGATAATGTTTTCTCTCTAGGTAACTCTCCTTAGGCACACTATGTACCTTCAAGCCCTTTCCTCTGTGGTTCCTTAATCTCCTTGAACAGAAAATTTGGGAAACCACTGAGTTATAGGATATTACAGTACAGATTCTGTTCTGAGTCTTCACTGACCTTGAAGGGCTAGGGCCAAAACATTAGCTGTCTTATAGCCCTTTTTTTATTTCTCTAATTTTTGGTCTGTAAACTTATATTCTTAGCCCTCCAGAAGAAAAGCTTAGTGATACTGTTACTCTAAATCATAGGTACTTGAGCTTAATATCATTGTTTTTCTGAATATGAAACATC
Source organism: Capromys pilorides (assembly GCA_004027915.1). Classification (NCBI taxonomy): domain Eukaryota; kingdom Metazoa; phylum Chordata; class Mammalia; order Rodentia; family Capromyidae; genus Capromys; species Capromys pilorides. Next base: position 9,060 of record PVKN010025110.1, on the reverse strand, counting down.
TTAGACTTAACTTGGAATTGGTATTTTCCATCAATCATTGATATTCTAATAAATCCCCATACGATGTGACAAAAGCAGTTACACATTTGTACACAGACATTTAGAAATACAAGCATGTAGCAAATTTTAGCCTGTCCATCCTTTGGGATTTTTCCTAGTGTCTTATTCTTGTTTAATACCCTTTTTTGTTTTCTTGTAAACCAACCATTTACTTGAGAGCAAGTATAACAGTAACTGAAATTACATTAGAAGCAGCACTCATCTACAAGGCCAGAATGACGGGCATTCCAACCACAGTTTTAGTGTTAAATATTGCTATCATCAGTGTCAAAAACCTTTTGAGGTTTCTTAGGACCCTTGTCTAATACATCCAGCGATATAGCCTCTTTTTAAAATTAATTTGAAGTAGAATTTTGGGGGATGACCCGCTCGGGTCCCCCTCCTGTCCCTCTTTCAGACAAGAGCTTTCTTCCAATAAATATATTCTGCTCAAACAAAAAAAAAAAAAAAAAGAATTTTGGCATGTAGACACTTCAGTGTACTAGATGTAAGCTTTGTCTTTGTTCATATAATTACGGAATTGATCCTCATTGTAGCAAATTTTAGACAAAACAAGAAATTATGTCAATTCTATTATAGGGGCTAAATTTTTTCCAGCTTTATTGAAGGATATTTGACAAGTTCTGTATATATATGCTCTTGCTCTCCAGCCTATTCCAGAACGAAGGGCTGCAGGTGCCTTGTATTTATTGCCAAGATGGCCTTTAATAAGATTGAGATGAGTTAGTACTGTACACAAGAATTTATAAAATTTGGGTTATGTGAGTATACTGTTTGATAATATAGCATGAAAATTTAAAAAAAATTGAACATAATTTATTTTTTATCTTTTAATGGCCACCTACTTAGAATTTAATGATTGACAAGTTCCTTTCTTACACTGGGTTTTGAATTTTGGGCAGGATGTGCTGCTAATTAACAGGTCTAGGCAGTTGGAACATAGTGCAGGAGATGATTATGTACTGTAATATGGCTGCATTTTGTTTTCAGGAATTTGGCCAATGTTTGGTCCATATGGGCTCCACCCAGTTGGTTAAGGTTATTGGTGCTGTTCATCTGAAGTCACCTAACTGGTTAATGCAGGCATTAGGACAGGCTAAGCACTAGGAAAAGCAGTCTGGACATGAAGCTTTCTGAGAACCTTCTAGAACTAAAGGACCATGTTTAATACATGTCAGATCTTCAATCCTCCTTAACCACAAAGGCTATCACTCTTCCACAATTCGATAGTTTGTTGTATTAGGCAATGTGATGTGACATTGTAAATCTTGGAATTGAGCCTTTTTCTACTCTTAACCTCACTGTTTTATTTTGTCTTACTAGCCAAATTAGAGTCTTAGTTATTTTATTTTCCTTATATAGATAATAGCTAGCTTAGGGAGTTATGAACAATTTATGAAAATATTTTCGGGATGAACCAGTATCTGTTCAATTTGAATGTAAAATACTTCGTCCATCATTCTCTGATATTGAACGGCTCACTTGTGTTCTAGATTTTTTCATCATAATAAATCTGTTTGGTTCTAAGATAACTTTGATTCCTAATTATGTAATATGCCAGGGTATTCTCTTTTTTTTTTTTTTTTCCTCGCTTTTTTTTCTTCTTGTATTTAGGGCAGGGTCTACAGGATCTACAGGGTCTCGCTACATAGATTGGACTCTTAGTGATCCTCCTGTTTCCAGCCTTGCAAAGTGGGATTACAGGTGCAGGCCACCACACCCAGTCTCAGTCTCCATCTCAGCACGCCCTGGGGGCAGGGCCTGCCTGCCTGCTTGTCTGCCTGCCTGCCTGCCTGCCTGCCTGTCTTCCTTTTCTCTTTCCTTCCTTCCAACAAGGTCTAGCTATGTATGTGAGGTTGGCCTTGAACTCACTGTATAGCCCAGGCTGGCCTCGAACTCAGGAATCCTCTTACCTCAGCCTTCCAAGTGCTGGAATTATAGGTGTATTCACCATGCTTGAAGACAGTAAATCCTTTAATAATTATTCATGAATTATTTTAAACATTCAAGAAAATGCAAGATTGCATTCATAAAATCACCATCTAAAGTTTAAAATGTTTAGTGCTTTGCCATTTTCATGTTTTAAAATCAAAAAACTATTGTATTTTTTCTTTCTCCATTCCTGTTTTTCATTTTCTTAAGCATTATTCCTACTTATACTTGTATAATATCTATTTACATATGAATTTGGAAAGTTTGTATAAAGTTAAAAGAATTACTCCTATCCTGGGATAAGCCCATTCCCTTTCATTATCAGATGTGGTTTTGAAGATGTAGGAGAGGGGACAAGGCTACAAGTGTCTCAGTGTGACAGCAAAGTTGTGCCATGGAGGGGCCAAGCCAAGCATTTCAGTTCTAATAGGTCATCAGTCCCCATTACATAAACAATGGCAGTTATCTGACAAGTTGGGTCTTTCTTTATTTTTTAAAATATTTATTTGCTTATTTATTTATGTATGTATGTATTTATTTTTATGGCCGGCTCAGCCTGCCCTGGAGGTGGGGCTGGCGCAGCATGTGGGGCCCGGGATCGAACTGTGGTCCCTGGGGTTGCCTAAGCTTTCCTAAGCAGGCGCTTTAGACCACTGAGCCATCTCGCCGGCCCCAAGTTGGGTCTTTCTTAAGGGTCAAAATTGCATAGTTTTTCTTTTCTTCCATAGAAATATGTGGATATATAAATAGTACCTGGGACACTAATTATATTAAAATACCAGTCTTTGTTATTTGAGAAGCAACAAGTTTCTCTTGACTTCTTAGTCTTTGAAGTGACTCTGAGTAGCCTATCTTTTGTTGAGAAGAGTATCAGTTTAAACTTTAGGACTAACTATAGCAGTTTCCTTGCAAAATGGTACCTGGCTATCCTGCTTTGGAACTAGCACTAAGAAATTAAAGCTGCCACCCCTGGGGGACACAAATACTAGTTGGACCATTTAGTACAAAGGCATTTTCCTCTTGATCAGTGGTATGTTGTAACAATGTATTCATTTTCAAAAGATATCTACAGAACTTGCCCTGGGGTTGTGGTAGGGCATGGGCTTAGTTGAGAAATATTTCATGTCCTGGTTGGGAGAAATTTGTGTGTGTGTGTGTGTGTGTGTGTGTGTGTGTGTGTGTGTGTGTGTGTGTGTTTTAGGGAAGGGTTTACAGGGCGTTCAGGGTCTCACTACTAGGTTGGACTCAATAATGATCCACCTGTTTACAGAACTCCCAAGAACTGGGATTATAGGCACGTGCCAACATACCCAGACTGAGAAATTCTGAAGGAAAAACTAGACAGTGTTGTAGCTTAAGAGAACTGCAAGTGGAGGGACATGACATGCTCATTTGACATAGCTCATGATTTGGCAGCTGGTCTTCTTTAAATAGAAAGCACTTGATTTTATTTTGTTTTATTTCCCCTGAATAGGACACTGGGGGTATGACTTTCCAAATTACCTGACTTAAATTAAGAAAGGGAAAAAAAATGTTTCACTTCATTGACCTTTACTGTGACAGTGTATCATAGTTAAGTAAAAGACTGAAGGTTCATTTTCCATGATTGTTTCATTAATTTTCCAAGAAATATTTTTTCACCCCTGACTGTACTAGCCAATTATGTGCAGTTAACATAAACCTGAAGAAGCTATACAAAGTATACCTACTGATCTCAGAATCACCTAAGTTTGCTTTTCTAATGTTGTAATGAAGTACCTTTCATCCCTTTATAGGACTTTGTTATAGGGTATTACAGTAATTTAAAACCTGTGTACCTGTACTCCTGACCTTGGTGTAACCTCACTTTATAATTTTCAAAATACTTGGCTGTGAAGTTTTTTTTTTTTTTTTTTTTTTTAGTCAGATATGCTTTTTTTGTGTGTGCAGGACCGGGGTTTGAACTTGCAACTTGCACTTGCCAGGCAGGCATTTGTGCCACAGACCACTGGCTATGTATTCTTAAAATGACCAGTCAATTTGTCTCTAGTGTTATATTGCCCATATGTACTCTGCTGTTAAGATGCTGTAATATTCTTAATAGCCACCTGACAAAAACTCTCAGTTCTTTATTTCACTACTTACTATGACACTCATTTATTAGCACTTTCCGCTTGAAATAATCCTTGCTTGGAACAGTGGCAATGTGCATCTTCATCAAGCTTTGGACATAGATCTGGCTCGCTTGCTGGGTGTACCGCTACTCCATTTGGATTGCTGGTAACATGGGTATGGCTTTCCACATGTGGCTGCATAAAGATAATCATGGAAATGGAGGGCAACTGTGGAAACAATTAGCCTCTCAACATGTTCTCAGGTGAGCACTCATCGTTCCAGTCACTAGCAGAAGTCTAGAGTGGGCATTGTTCTTTGAGAGCTTGGTATTTGGTGGTTTGGCAGCCCTTTTATTTAAACTGTCTGAATAGAGTATACAGCCTCAAGTGTGAGGCTTCACCTTTGCTTTGTAGTAAAAGGTACCACTGTAAAGCATCCTGTGTTTGTGCTGCCAGTTATTCCCAGGAGTTTGCTTATTGTCTCTTATATTGAAACCATTAGAAATTTCACTTGAATTCCACTAACACAGTTTGTGATAAACTGACAGGAGAAAAGTAATGGGAGAGGGGATATATGTAGCTCATTAATAGTGAATTTGTTGTTGATATTAACCCATTATTAGCGGTGGGAGTGATATTTGAATGAAGGCTTTGCCTACAAACACTTGACTAGCTATTGAGTTAGGCTGGACGTTTCACCTTTCTAAAACTGGCTGAAAGCAATGACATAGGCTGACCCAAGATCTCCCATCTGGTGATTCAGGCAAACACCCTGGAAATGTGGAAAAACTGGTCTCTTCCGGTGATTGGGAAATCAGGTTTAACTCAGAATTTAAATTTAAAATTTTAATTGGGTCAAGGCAAAATTTTAATTTGCCTACCAACCAAATATGAAAAGAAGTTTTCAGAAATGATCCCAAAATAAATGGAGAGTATTTTCTCTTTTGGAAATAATATAAAGACTTGTTGGGCCAATATAATTTAATTTAATAATTTCATCTTTTTAATCAGAATTGATTTCTCCCTGAGTAAAGCTTAGTGAGGTGGGTAAGAAGAAAATTTAGAGGAAATTTTTTTTTTTAATTTTATTTATTTATTTATTTGTTTGCTTGTTGTGTTTGTTTGTTTCTTTGTTTATTTATTTTGTGGCTGGCTCAGCCTGCCCTGGTGGTGGCGCTGGCGCAGCATGTGGTGCCGGGGATCAAACCGCAGTCCCTGCAGTTGCCTGAGCCTTCCTACGCAGGCGCTTTAGACCACTGAACCATCTCGCCGGCCCCTAGAGGAAATTTTTTAATACTACTTGCTATAGGCATGTAGTAGTAGATTTTTGAAATTAAGGAGACAAATATGCTTATGAAAGGTCTCACTTTTTGGCATCTCAAGAACATCCTGGCAAAAGACAAGAAGATACACTGGATGGGTTGACATCTGTGTCAGAATAGGGTCTATAGTGTTGTGTGTGCAATTATCATTTTTTGTGAGAGGGTTAATCTTTTTGCTAGCTCCCTAGAAATATCTAGGGACCAAGAATTGGAAACTGAAGGAATCAATTTGAAGTAAGCTTCCTCTGACCTGTTTTGGAATTTGCTGAATAAGGGGTATCTCACCTCCTTGGGCATCCAAAGAATTGAGACTTAAAAACTCCTTAAAGCCTAGACCATGGCGGCAAACTGTTATGAGTGCCACAGTGGACTGTATCATTGGCTTAATGTTTTATTGAAGGCTGCAGTCCTCATAGAACACATGGAATCGTGGCCATTCTTCTTTTGGAATAGTTCATTATGCCAATTGCTTATTGGAAAAAATATCAATGGTCTTTCATGAACCCCTCACAACCCTCAGGGATTAGAAACTGCTAGACTCAGTGCTCTGAGGACCCTGCCATTAAAGATCTTCTCTCAGCTGCCACTTATAGGAAGCCATGAAGATTTGTAATTCAGGGCATTTAGCCTTCCTTTTCCCCCCTAATCCTGTCTCATACCCTTTCTTCCTCTCCCCTGCTCTTTAGAGAAAGATCTACAGGGCATGCAGGGTTTCACTGCTAAATCAAACTTGTAGTTTTCCACCTGTTTACAGCTTCCCAAGAGCTGGGATTATAGGTGCACATCACCATGCCCAGTCTCAATTGCCATCTCAGCCTGCCCCAGGGGCGGGGCTTGAGCTAGCACTGCAGGCGCAGCGATCAAACCCCAGGCCCCTGCACCTCCTTGCTCATTTGACTTCATTTAGGAGCATGCTTTAATGTGCTAAACCCACTGAAAATATTCTCTTAGTAACCCCTTTTTGTTTTCCTGAAAAATTCATTTTTCATTCGTCTCCTGAACCTAGCCTTGGACGTAGCATTGAGTTTAGAAGGGTGGACTCTATTAGACCTATCAAGTTTCAGTGCAGCGACTGTATCTCATGACTCTTGGAACTTGAGGATGTTGCTTAACTTACAAGCTTTGGTCTAAGTGGTAAAGACAACAGAGCCTGTTTCATAGGTTTGTTATAAGGATTAGATAAATCACATAAAGTGATGAGCACAGTGTGTGGTATATTCTCTAGTTGCTATTATAAAAAAATAGATCACATGATTTTTGTCTTCCAGAAACTTAGTTTTGAGGGGCAAGAAGTGTGTACAGAGCCAAGCAAAGTGACCTAAAGTCGAGAGTAAAGAGACATTAATTCGTAGCATTTAGAAATAAGCCCTCTTTTTTTGACCTTCACAGAGATGTGAATAAGCATACATATTAAAGCAAGTTCCACAGTTACCCACTCTTTCCCAGTTTGCCTATATACGATTTCTTTTGTGTTCTCACATTTTCATATTTCCTTTCCCTTTATATAAACAGGCATTTTTTTCTTAGCCATATTGGAGATATAGTGGATGAATGTTACATGAATACATACAAAATTAAACACTAAAAAAAACCCCCATAGTACTTAATTGTAATAATTGTTAAAAATGTCACTCAAATTATTGTCCCACTGTATCCTTCGCACATGGGTTTTTCAGTCCTAAACCAAGTCCCTTTCTGAGTTTATACCCAAAGATAGAACTACACACAGTCAGTTTTCTTGTCATGGGGACAGAATACCTGACACAATGTAAAGTTAAATTTTTTTTTTAAATTTTATTTATTTATTTGTTTGCTTGTTGTGTTTGTTTCTTTATTTATTCATTTTGTGGCTGGCTCAGCCTGCCCTGGTGGTGGCGCTGGCGCAGCATGTGGTGCCGGGGATCGAACCGCAGTCCCCGCAGTTGCCTGAGCCCTCCTAAGCAGGCGCTTTAGACCACTGAACCATCTCGCCGGCCCTGTAAAGTTAAATTTATTTTGGCTCATGGCTTCTGAGGATTCAGTCCATGATAGTCTGGTTCCAAGGCAGAGGCATCAACTGGAAGGATCTGAGGATGGGAAGCAGAGCCAGAGTCAGAAACACACTATGAAGGCATGCCCTGCAGATGATTAACTACCTCCTCCAACCAGGCCCTACATCCTGCCAGCATAGTCAACTACAAGCTCATCCATGAACTAATCGGCTGAGAACAGTGCTCCATGATCAAATCACCTTCTGAAAGCTTCACTTCTGAACACACAGCCTTTGAGGGGAATACATTGCACCTTCTTACTTCCCCACTCCCAGTACCTCTCTAGCACATGGGTGTGAGAAGATTTCTTTTTTTAAAATTTAATTTTATTATGGCTGGCTCAGCCTGCCCTGGGGGTGGGGCTCAAACCACGGCCCCTGCAGTTGCCTAAGCTTTCCTGAACAGGTACTTTAGACCCCTGAACCATCTTGCCAGCCCCTTGAGAAGATTTCTTGACTGAAAGGCATTTGTTTTTCTGGCTGGATGGAAGACAGTGACCTGGGACTTTTGTTGTCAGGGAAGATGAGCTAGATTAATTTGAATGCACTTCTGGAGCACTAATGCGATGAAACCGATCTTAGTGGTAGGCTCCATAGTTGGATAGAGGATCTCGTGGATTTAGAGTCTAGAGAAGCCACTTCTCTTCCACATGGAGGCAGGTAAGTTGAGAAGAGAGTAAGGGCAGTGGAAGTGTGCATTGAGGAGCAGAGACCATGGAGTCTCTGGGAAACATCTGGCTTGCATCGAGACTTTGACTTGGGGACATGTTTTCAAGTGATGGACTGAGTCTTCTATTTCACGTTCTGCATACTTTGTAGGGGCCTCTGGGATGCAGTTCAGTGGGCTTTCTTTATTGGAATTTTTGTTCTCCGTTGTGGTTAAAAAATCATTTGGTTGCTAATTACTAGATATATGCTATCCTATTTAAAAATCAGGAGTTTTTTTTTGGAAGTACAAGTCCTATTCTCTGAAAGGTTTAAAACTTACATCTGGAATTTGTAGGATGTAGATTGTTAAAGGTGATGGAAAAACTGAATTAGCAATCTGTTTGCTTTTGTTTAGGTTTTGTAATTTGTCTTGGATCAACTTAGATTTTTTTTTTTTTGAAAATTTAGACATATATCCAGAAAACTATTCATTACATGTTAAAATTTATTTTATTCTTTTTGGTACAACTTGCTACACAGTTCAGACTCATAGTGATCCTCTTGTCTTAGCCTCCCCAGCACTAGGATTACAGGCATGTGCTACTACATCCAGTTACAGGCCTGTAGGGTGCGGCATGCGTGCAGTACTGGGGATCGAACTCATGACCTTGCCCTTACCACTTACCAGGCAGGTGCTTAGACCACCAAACTGTCTCACCAGCCCACAAGTTTCTTATTCATAGCATTCCTTTATGATTTTAAACAACTTTACTAGTTTATTGTTCCTAATATTGATTGTTATTTTTATTGATCAGTATTGTTATAGTATTTTTAAAATTTTTAATCATCTCCTACCAGAGGAGTTTTGGTTGAATTTCTTTGGTGCCTCTGTTCCTAGTCCTCTTCTTCCCTCTCCTCTTTCTTTCCTACTGCATTTTTCCTCCTTCCCTTTCCTCTTTTCTTTCCCTTTCACTTT
>PVKN010025109.1:0-14228 GCA_004027915.1 Capromys pilorides | reverse complement strand
TTTAAATTTTATTTATTTATTTGTTTGCTTGTTGTGTTTGTTTGTTTCTTTATTTTATTTATTTTGTGGCTGGCTCAGCCTGCCCTGGTGGTAGGGGCTGGCGCAGCATGTGGTGCCGGGGATCGAACCGCAGTCCCTGCAGTTGCCTGAGCTTTCCTAAGCAGGCGCTTTAGACCACTGAACCATCTCGCCGGCCCCACAGTTGTATTATTTGAGGTTTTATCCATATTAGTGTATAAATCAACACTTCATTTTTATTGCTGAGTAATGTTTATGTGCATGTGGTACTTTTTTCAGAAAATATTTGTGGTGTTAGATAAACTTAGGAACACTGAATACAATTGTGTATTAAATTCCTGTTTTTAATTGTCACGAACAAAATATATGAAGGTAGCTGACAGTCATATGTTAATGTCATATTTGAACTACCAAATGCACTGATTATTTTTAGATTTTAGTTTAATCATCTGTGAGTACTAAGGTTTGTTCTTCTTCTTTTTTTTTTTTTTATACTTTCCAAAATATTGCAATTTAATTCTGAAAAACACAAATGCTAGGAGCCCAGAGTTGCCAGGGGTCCCAGAAAAGACCTATGAGGTTAGGCCTCTCCCTATTCCTGGAAGAAGCTAGGGAGAGCTTCCTTATCAGCCCAAGTGGGAGCTCACAAGAGCAAGATTCTTGCCTTGAAGGCAAATGCAGCAACCTCATAAATGTGCCTAGCATACTTTTTTCTTACCCCTCTCCTGCCCCTGGCCTACAGAGCTGGAGTGAGGTGCCTGAAGGTCGCAACCTGCATGTATCCAGTGGTTCATTTCCCAAGGACTGAGGCAAGGGCTTTGGGGGAAATGTGACCCTGGTCCTCCATGAACTCCTTGCTGCCCGTCTGCTCACTCTGCGTTTGCTTACCCACTTGCCCCTACTTTTTGCTTTGCTCTGGTTCAAAAGGTTTGTTCATTTAAAAAAATAGTTACTAAACACTTTTCTGCCAGCCAGCCATTTCCTAGATACAGGAGATTATCTCATGGAGCTCATTATTTAGAGATGAGCAAGCAGGAAGCTAAGTATTAAGCAAGTTAGTATCCAGACAATTTAATTAAAATTGTGGTAAATTCTGGGAAGGAAGCGTTTGTTTTAGGATGCTGTGAGAACTATAGAGAGCTAGAAAGATATGGAAAATTGTCAGGAAAGGCTTGAATATATTTTAGCTGGTTGAAGTAATATTATCATAAGCGGTTGATAATCTATTGAGTGTTTACTACTTGCCAGACATTGTTCTAGTTGTCTCTGTCCTCTTCTCTTCTCTTCTCTTCTCTTCTCTTCTCTTTCTCTTTCTCTTTCTCTTTCTCTTTCTCTTTTCTTGTATTTTAGGGAAAGGTCTACAGGGTGTTCAGGGTCTCACTACTAGATCAGACTGTTACTGATCCACCTGTTTACAACCTCCTAAGAGCTGGGATTACAGGTGCCCACCACCATGCCCAGTCTCAATTGCCATCTCAGTGCACCTCAGGGCGGGGCCAGCACATCATGCCCAGGGACTGGACCCTGAGCCTGCTTGCAGGTGCTTTAATCCACTGAGCTATTTGGCCAGCCCTAGTTGCCCAGTTTTGTATTTCTGCTGTTTTGCAGACTAGTACACTGAAGAAAAGAGTATTAATCTCAATTCATTGTTAGTACGTTGTGGAGACCATCACACCTAGTCTGTTCACTCAGAGCTCCCTCATGCCCTTGTCCTCTTTCATTTCCAAGGGAGACAGTTGCATACAATGCTTCTTCAGAAGGAAGTCTTTCCTTTCTCAGAACATACAGGAACATGGGTGATGAGAGTACACTGAACAGGCAGAGGACAATTTGGGACTCAAAACAGACTAGGAGGAGATGGTGCTCAAGAAGGAGGTGAAGCAAGGTGGAGGCAAGCGCTTGTTGAGGCTGGAGGCTCCCTCTTGGCCCGAGGCCTGACAGGGACTTAGCCTGCAGAGACCAACTTGTGCATGTGATCCCGCACCCACCCAGTCATCCATCCACCCACTCCGTGTGCCGCCTCCTCCCACCCTGAGCAGAGCCGCTGAGGATGACAAACACCCAGGACCGTAGTATTCCGCCTTCGAGTAACTGTCCCCAGCTCCAGTGCTGCACACATTGTTCCAGGACCTCTGTGGTCCTCCTGATGCCCCTCACCCACTGTTGAAGATACCTGGTGGACGAGGGGGCGGCAGGGATCCTTCTCTCTCAGCTCTAATATATAAGGACGAGAAGTTCACTGTGACCCAGGACCTCCCTGTGAATGATGAAAAACCTCATGTTGTGCACTTTCAGTTATGAGGTCACCGAGGTGAAGGTCTCTCTTCCTGGGATGTAGTCTTTTCCAGCCAGAGCCTTTTTGTAGAAATCCCAGATGGAATATTAGCTGATGGGAACAAAGGATTGTTAGCACTGGTAGAATTTGCCGAAGAAAAAAATGATAGTGAACTACGTCTTCATCTGCTTCAGGAAGGGCCGGGAAGACAGAGCTCCACTCCTGAGGACCTTCAGCTTCTTGGGCTTTGAGATTGTACATCCAAGTCATCCCTGTGTCCCCTCTCGGCCAGATGTGATGTTCATGGTTTACCCCCAGGACCAGAACTTGTCTGATGAGGACTAACGGTCATGAAGGATGCTTTGCCCAAGAGCCACAGTGGGAAAGGGGAATTTAGGCACCCCTGGGGCACAGAGAGGTGCCTCCCTGTCTAGGGAAGGGTTGCTAAGGGGCTCAGGTGAGGGTGGCCTGCTGTGTTCTTGGACTTGTTGAAATTATTTTCCATAAAGAACAGTATATTGCTGCTGCTGCCACTGTTCCTGCCTTTTTGCTCTTGCTGTTTTCCACCTCTGTGAACTGCTGTCCTCTGCCATGGAGCCAACCAAGTGTGAACTGAAACCTCCACAAACTGTGAGCTAAATAAATCTTTCCTTACCAAAAAAACAACAACAACAACAACAACAACAACAAAAAGTATAAACATATTATTCACATGTGATCACCAGTAGTAAGTGAAGATTTTTATGGAAAAAAAAAAGAATGAGATGATGCCACATCCACAGAAGTCTCTTGCTGGATTAAAAATATACTTCTGGGGTGAACTGTGTGTGTGTATTTAGTCTAATTCTCTGATTCTTGGCACTGTCCCTAGTTGTCTCCCCTAGCCCATGCTTTCACAACGTTTTCTTAAAACACACTCAGAGATGTTTTTGACAAACATAAGAAAAGTTCAGAATTCTTCTCTTTCATGGCCTCCTATGATGAGTTATAAAAATTGGTGTGAATTATAGTTATTCAGTGTAGCCAGAGAAAACCAGGTTTAAGGTTACTACTTCCGTTAAGTTGCCAAGAATTCTTAAATGAAGAAGGCACTCAAAACTATATGCTTTGAACATTACAAAACCTGGATCCATCCCTGACATTTCTGTTAACATCTTTTTCCTTTCCATAATGACTTTCTATGGAGGCCATAGGAAGGTGACCAAGAGTCGCTGTTTTAAGCAGTGTCAGAGTCAGAAGACTCTGAAGGTAGTCTACACTTTGAAATAGTAGCTGTGTTTTTAGGCTGTGATATAAACTGGGTGAAAATAGAATATTTAGAAGAAACAGGAGGAAAATGTCTAGCAAAATGAAATGACAGAAACTTGGAAATTATTGTTTGGATTAGATTTGTGAATAGCCTGTGTGTGTTTCAGCGTTTTCAACACAGATTAGATGGTGGTAGTGGTTGTTATCATGATTGTCTTTGGAGAAAGGATCTTTCACTCTGTAATGCAGGCCAGCCTCAAATTTGCTAGCCTGCTTCCCCAGTATCCTGTGTTGGGCTGCCAGTTTGTGCTACAGTGCTCTGCTAATTTATGAAAGTTTTTACAACCATATAGAGTTAACAACTTGTTGGGTTTTTTTGGCAGTGGTAGGGGGGTGGGGGGTGGGGACAGTACTGGGGATTGAACTCAGGACCTTGCACTTGCCAGCTAAGTGCTTATTCTATTGGCTATCTCCCCAGCCCAACAACCTTTTGAAACTATTTTTTATCAATGTAGAAAATACTCTTGACTAAAAACTATTAATGTTTTTATTTTTGGTTCCAGGCGTTTGATCACAGATTCAAAAGTTAAATTAAAGTATCAGCATTTAATAACAAATAGCTTTGTAGAGGTAAGTGATGTAAATTTTTCTCCTATAAAAATTGTTTGTTTGTTTGGTACAGCGTCTTCCTTCATAGCTCAGACACATAGTGATCCTCCTGTCTCAGTCTCCCCAGTGCTGGGATTGCAGGTGTGCATCACCATGCCATTTCGGAGGCCATCACTATGCACCCAGGGATTTGGGGCCAGCATGGCATACAGTTCAGAAATCCAATCTGGGTCCTTGCCCTTGCCAGGCAGGCGCCTTAGACAGCCAAGCTATCTCCTCAGCCCCTAAATTGTTTTAAAAAAATTTCTATTAATTACAAGAACTCTGTTCATACAGGTGAACTTCATTCATTTTAAAAACTTGCAAGCTGTTGGCAACAAAATATGTGCCTAGAATTTTTATGAAGCATACCACATAACATTCTGAAAGGAATTTGAGAAACCAATTAGTGTGCTCCTCTACTACAGTGGCAGGGAATGTCACAGTCTACAAAACCAAATCTTTATGGCTTTGTATAGAAAAAGTTTGCCAGCTGTTATTCAAGAGCGTTGTTTCATGTGTCTAGTTCTAGATCATAGTTTTATGTTTATTGTTTATTATCAGACAGTTTAGAAACAGTATACCTTTTTTTTTTGTCTGGTAATTGCGGATTGGTTTTGTTTTGGTGCAGGATCTTACTGTGCAGCTCAGGCTTGTAGTGATCCTCCAGATTTCTGCCTCCCTAGTGCTGGGACTGCAGGTGTGCGCTACCACGTCCTGATTCTATCGCTGGCTCAGCATGCCTGGGAGCTGGGCTTGTGTGGCATGCAGTGCCAGGGATCGAACCCTAGCCCTGGTACTTATCTAAGCAAGTGCTTAGCCCACTGAACTATATTGTTGGCTCTGGTACGCAGATTGAATTTAGGACCTTGTGCTTGCCAGGCAGGTGCTTAAGCCACTGAGCTGTATCCCCAGCCTTTTTAAAATAGCAGAGTTTTGATGAAGTCTGGTACAGAATATTAATTTCTGCTGCATTTTGTTCCATAATAAAAATATTTAAAGTTGGGCTTCAAGTAGCTCAGTGGATTAAAGCACCTGCTGCAAGCAAGTGCAGGGGCCAGCCCCAGGGATGTCCTGAGATGGCTACTGAGACCTGAGCGTGTTGGCGCATGCCTGTAATCCCAGCTCTTGGGAGGCTGTAAACAGGTGGATCACTATGCGTCTGATCTAGTAGTGAGACCCTGAGCACCCTATAGACCTTTCCCTCAAAATGTAAAAATAAATAAAAATATTTGAAGTTATGTTTCCTTTGGAGTCAGAATGTATCTTTCCCTATGGGTAGGAACTGGCTTTTGCCTTTCTCATTGTGAAAGGGAAAAAGTACAGGCGCAGGCTTGCACACACACACACACACACACACACACACACACACACATTACCTTATCTTAAACTATGCTACATCATCTCAGCATCTCTTTGTTTCTTAGAAAAATTGCCCTGAAGTAGAGCCATAAAACGATGTTTGCTACTGATTGTATAATGGATAATTTTTAAGTTCCCCAGGGTATTTTATTAGACAGAACAAGAGATAATGCATCAATTGTACATAACCAAGTCTTAGCCAATGTGGTGGTCCATGCCTGTAATCCCAGCACTTGGGAAACTGAGACAGGAAGATCCCCTCGAGTTAGAGGCCATCCTGATCTACATAGTGAGACTGTCTCAAAAAAACAGTGATGAAAAATGCAAAACCAGGTCTCTGAAGCAGCAATATTGTTGGGAAAGCAGTGCAACCCAAGTATAACTATGAAAGAGCACAACAGGATTGTGTGTGTGTGTGTGTGTGTGTGTGTGTGTGTGTGAAAGAGAAAGAGAGAGGGGAGAGAGAGAGAGATCTGTCCCCTGCCCCCTCTCCAAGTGTGTTGGGAAATCTTGGGTGAGGATGTTGCTTGCTATCATTTTAATTCTGAGTTTATGTTTCAGTGCAATCGACTATTAAAATGGTGTCCTGCCCCAGATTGTCATCATGTTGTTAAAGTACAGTATCCTGATGCTAAACCTGTTCGCTGCAAATGTGGACGCCAATTTTGGTAAGCTGGCAATTTTCTAAATGCGTATAGTGCACATCACCTTTTTCAAAAAATCTATTTTTTTGGTAAAAATGGGGAAAAAATTTGCTTGAGGAAGAAAGATGAAGTTTGTTTAAAATGGTACATATTTCTTTTAATACAAATGAGATGGAAACTTTGAAAAGTGATGTTTTTTCCTTCCTTGGTGGTTAATTGACAAATATAGCTATAACCCTCAGTAGCAGAGGCAGGAAGATCACACCAAGTTCTGAGGCAGCCTGTGCAATTTGCCAGTGTCAAAAAAACGTGTAGGGATATAGCTCAGTTTGAGGTTTCTGGATTCAATTTCTAGTTTTTTAAAAACATGGAAAGAAAAAGAAAAGTAGTAATATATTCACATTTTCCTTTATGTTCCACAGTAACTTAGGTGGGATGATTCTTAAAAATTCCAGAAAAGAATTTAATCCTTTTTGTTTTGGATTATTTTGTCAACTTACATTTTATTGTATATGCTTCTTTTCTTTATTTGAAAATGATTTGTTTCCTAATCAGACTGGGAATTGAGAGCACACGGGTTTTTACAGAAATTTGATAAATATTTAGATTTTGTCTTACACCTTGGTTGTACCATTTCTCTCTATAGGGCAGAGGTTAATCTGTTTAAATTATGCAAAGACAAGCCTGTTGCTTCCCACGTATTGTTTACTATGTGTTACTACTGTTACATAATTAACCTAGAGTGAGGCTTCTACTCCTCTGTTGGTGTGTTACATAAAAGATTCTTGTGCTGATGAGGTGTAAACTGTTTTAACTGAAACATCTACAATGAGACACCCTACCAGCTGGTGTTACAAAATTGTCATCAGAGCACAACTTTATGCTAACAGTCATTTTTCATCTCATGTCCATTGAGTCCCCACTACATTGCTACTTCTAACACATGCTAAACGGTAAACAGTTTATTGTACAGTAAAACAGACATGGTCCTTGCCCTCGTATTGCCAGTCACTGGAATCTGATGACAGCACCAGAAACCCGTAAAGCTGAATGGTTGACAGATTTGTTTACTCAGCAGGTATGACCTAATTATTTTAACTCTTTGTTCCTTAATAGCTTTAACTGTGGAGAAAATTGGCATGATCCTGTTAAATGTAAGGTGAGTTGGCTTTTTAAGTTTTTTTGTTTGTTTTGCGGAACCGGGGACTGAACTCAGGTCTTTGCATTTGCCAGGCAAGCACTTGTTCTACTGAACTATCTTCCCAGCCCCTTAAGATTTAAGTAAAGTGATAGTCCATTTCTAAGACTTGAGTGAAAATACCAGTGAAGGACTTTATAATCTTTCTACTAGTAACACAGAAGATTTCGTTTTCCCTTGTCCTTTCAGGTGATCATTAAAGTGTTCAGGGAGCTCTCGTATCAGGCCAGCTCCTGATTACTATTGGATGACTGCTGTTAAGGCACCATGTCAGTCAGGGCAGTCTTTGTTAGTGGGGAAATAACATGCCTTGTAGCTTAGCTTCTTTTCAACTTCAAGGCTCCCAGCTCAGCTTCAGCTAGAGAAAAACTCTTCTTTTGTTGATTTTTACATATACTAGATATTGCAGTTAGAAGATTTCCATCATTCAAGAGGACATGAGCTTGGTAATAATTTTGTTTGGCTTTTGCAGTTAAGCTCAGCTGTAACAGTGTTGAAATAATTTGCTAGCCTTTTAAAGCCTTTTGTTAAACTATGGTTGTTGTTGTCAAACAGTGGTTAAAGAAGTGGATTAAAAAGTGTGATGATGACAGTGAAACCTCCAATTGGATTGCAGCCAACACAAAGGTTGGTATTTTCTTCAGTAACTAGATAATAAAGATGGTAAAGTAGATGAATTACCATGGGCAAAATATTTATAAAGTTAGGGGCATTATGTTACTATTCTCTGTTCTTTTCTTGTTCTTCCTCAGAATAGTTGCTCATTCATAATTTCCCTGTAGTGTTTTAATTTATTTAAAAATACCAAGCACTGTACTGTAGTATACACAGTACTATGCTTTAGTTTGCCTTGTATTGCAAAAGCTTTTTTTCTATTTAGAAAAAAGTGTCTTTCTAGTCTGGTTTTTTGATTGCCTTTTAGTGTTCAGATGTGAGTCTCCACCTATCTTAGTTCTTTTAAGATTATTTACGTATTTGCTTTAAATCCTCTGAGTTGTAGTTTTTCATAGTTGTTCTTTTGGGACAGGATTTGAGTAGAATAATTGGGCAGCTGTGAAGTTTTTGTTACTGACGTATCCTTAAGTTCTCCAAGTCTTCTTTGTGTTAACTTTTTTTAAAAATTTGACTAAGACACGAGACTCTGAGAAACAGTTATTTGGGTGTAATACATTTATCTTATGACTTCCTGGTTTTAATTTTTATTTTAAATATTTTGTTTAGAAATACATTGCTCATGATACTAAAATTCATTCTGTATGGCCATGAACCACTTCCTTAACAGAATCTTACAAGTGGAAATAATTTGGAGCACTCCTTTTCTCTTACTGAGCAATAAGCAGTCCCAACTGTATACTTTCTTAATAGAAAATTATATAAATGCCCATCCTACATTTAATTTTGTCTTACATAGTGAGCCATGTGAATAATGAATGGGAGTATAATTAATGAACTGTTCATTCTTAGTACAGTCTTTCACATGTGATGCTTTAACTGAGCTTTAAAGAATACT
Organism: Capromys pilorides; assembly: GCA_004027915.1. Lineage (NCBI taxonomy): Eukaryota > Metazoa > Chordata > Mammalia > Rodentia > Capromyidae > Capromys > Capromys pilorides. Next base: position 5,325 of record PVKN010025109.1, on the reverse strand, counting down.
GAGTTTTCTGGTTGATATTAGTTATTAAGACAAATATATGTTTCTCTTCTTTAGAAAATATCAGCAGTGAAAGGAATTCTGTCACATAAAAGAGATGCCTGAAACATTAAGAAATACAATAGAAATATTTTTGTGCTTTCTCTAGTCATTAAAAGCATTGTAGACGTCACAATATGCTCTATGTCAGGAAGTAGTTGCTTCTGATGCTATTTTATAAGAATGTCCTAGCCAGGGTTGGCAAGATAGCTTAGTGGACTAAGTGCCTAGTTAGGCAATCTCAGGGACTGGGTTCAATCCTGGGTACCATATGCTGCACTGGTCCTACCCCCGGGTGCACTGAGCTGGCCACTGAGACTGGGCGTGGTTGTGCAGGCCTGTAATGCCAGTGCTGAGGAGGCTACAAACAGGAGGGTCACTACAAGTTCGAGCTGCATAGTGAGACTCTGTACCAAATACATTTAAAAAACAAAACTAGTAATAATGCTAACAATTTTTAATATTTATTAAATGTTTGACACTGTTCTAAGTGCTTTACATGTATCAATTGTAATAAATAAACCAAATCTACAACTGATTTCTCCTCAGTGGTAGTAATACAACCTAGTGTAGCATTGAAACCAACTTTATAGTTTCTTTTCATAGGAATGTCCCAAATGCCATGTCACAATTGAGAAGGATGGCGGTTGTAATCACATGGTCTGTCGTAACCAGAACTGTAAAGCAGAGTTTTGCTGGGTGTGTCTTGGCCCCTGGGAACCACATGGATCTGCCTGGTAGGTTGGAGGAATAGAAGAATATATTCACATAAGATGTGATGTGTAATACATGTTATGAGTGATATTGGTACCTCTGTAACATTTCTATCCAACTGAGGAGATAACAATATTAGCTCAGTGGTACAGGACCTACCTGGCGAGCTTGAGGTCCTGAGTTCAACTTTGAGTACAACCCCCTCCCCCCCCAAAAAAAAAAAAAAAAAAAAAACCACAAAAGTATATGTAGACCATCCACAAAGAAGGATTAAAATTTACTAATTTGTATTACCTGCCTGTCCTGTTGGCATATGAACTTGTGACCTCCGTGGGCTGGCCAGATAGCTCAGAGGATTAAAGCACCTGCTTAGGCTGATGCAGGGACCCAGTTCGATCCCCAATGTGCTGTGCTAACCCCACTTCCAGGGTGTGCTGAGGTGGCGGTTGACACTGGACATGGTAATCCCAGCACTTGGGAGGCTGAAAAGAGGAGGATCACTATGAGTCTCATCTGTGCAGTGAAACCCTGTAGACCCTGTACTAAATACATTAAAAAGAAAAATGTGGCCCCCAGTGTGGGGAATAGGAAAAGAGTTAGGAAGCAGACAAGGATCTAAAATAGTTTGGATAGTATCTTTAGGTTTTTGAGTGGGAGTGATATGGTTAGAACTATTACATGATTATGTTCCATATTGTGTGCTTTACATACATTTTCTCACAATTTTGGCACTTTGCAGAGAGAAAATGAGAGCAAATTCCAGGTTAAAGGGAAGGTGTGCACTTAAGAACACATCGAGTCTCTCATTTTAATTTCACTGGACCTTTTGCAAGTTGTAGTTAGAAGAATAGTAATGGAGTACTTCTGAAATTAATTCTGTGCCACGTGAAAACTGTTTGAAAGTCAGGAAATTGTGCCATTTTGAGAATGAAAGAGAGGAGGATATTGGGGGTTATCCTGATAGTTCTGTAGATTTTAAGACACACTAGACCAGTGATGGCACGTGTGCAAAAGTGGGATGTTTGTACCATTGAAAGCCTTAAAAGGTTCACCATCACTGAATTAGAGAATTAGACTATTCCCAGCAACTAAGCTTACTCCAAGCTTTTATAAACAACCCTAACACAGAGGAGGGAGCAGAGGTGGGAAGAGAAGAAGTAGATACTTCTGTGTTTGTGTAATGATGCCTCTGATTGCAGCTAACTTTTCATTGACAGCACTAAAACTTGAGCATTGTACAAAACAAAAGATGGGTATAGAAGAATGAATGATGGCATGGGCCATGCTAGGATGTCCAAAGTGCTGCCAGTGTCTAGTGTTTGTGCACACTGATATTACTAGTAAACATGATGTTTTCTTATTATATCTTCCATGTCTGTCTGTCTGTCTGTCTGTCTGTCTGTCTGTCTGTCTGTCTGATCTGTCTGATCTGTCTATCTGTGGTCCCAGGAATTGAACTTTGGACCTTGCACTTGCCAGGCAGGCGCTTATGCCACTGATCTATCTCCCCAACTCTTCTTATATTTTAAAATACTGTCCCTCATTTCAGATGTTCTGGGGCATGCCTGTAATCCCTGCTGCCAGGGGAGGCCGAGGCCAGGGACTCACAAGTTCTCAGAAGGGCAATTCAGCAAGAGCTAGCCAGGGCTAGCCATGTAGCTCTCCTTTAAACTACTTGCCTGAAATTTGTGCGGTCCTACGGCACACACTCCCCCTCCCGCCCCCGTGCCCCAAATAATGAAATGCCTTAGAATTGTCAGAGTAGCTTTTAAAGTAGCACTTGTCAGTTGAGTTAGAGGTTCATAAATACTTGCTTTCCTCATCTTAAAATACATAATGATACAGGAAAGGGGAGCTTATTTATCAGTGTAGGCCACGTAAGGTGGTTTTTGACAAGGTTTAATAATACTGTGTTCCCTGAGAGGATTATAATCTCAGATGGCGAACAGTAATATTAAATGTTCTGATCCAGGTGAATTGTTACTTCAAGAACATTAAAATGATATCAGTTATATTGCTGAGTTATTTGTGGAAAGGAAAGAAATTCTGAAGACTAAAAGCAGTTGAAATATCTTGAATTTCCAAAATTTCTAGTTTGATTCCACAAGCTGTGTCTGAACCACAAAATACAATTTTTCTGTGTTGCAAAATCTCAGAATCAGTGATATTTGTAGGGGGATAGATTATGGAGTCTTTTGTAGAAGTCAATAATGTGCCTGGTTGTGGGCTCGGCAATGAGTATAGGTGGGAAAATTTAGATGGGCTTGATTATTTCTTGGAGTACATTTACTTGTTTAAATTGAAAAATCTTTTAGAAGCAAATGATGGGATTTAAAACCAAATGCGTTTAGCTCCATAAGCATGGCTGCTAACAGATTCTGAAGACGTGGCAACAGCAGATGGCAGTATATAATATACTCATTGGTTAGGAATATGCACCCCAACTGATGACAGGCATCAGTTCCGCAGAGATGAGAGTACGTGTTTTAGAAGGTGTTGGAGGTGATTATTGCACATGTAATAGGACACTGCATTTAAAGTTTCTTAGCAAATGCATGGTATGTAGCAAGCACTTAATAAATAGCTGCTCCCAGAGTTTGGGGTCCTATACCAGAAATAGTAACTGGAACTTTAAAAGAAGTGCCAATTTTAGTTGACTCCACTCTGAGCTGATTTTTCTGGGCATACATCCTTCCATTCTGATTATCATTCACTTTTCGTTTACAAATTGGAATAGTTTGTAAAGCATGTAGCATGTCTGCTGTTACAAAGTAGGCTGTCAGCTCTTCATTCTGTTTGCTGTGTAGAGCAGATCAGATGAGGGCTTTTTTGTACATGTGTACTAAGAATCAAACCCAGGACCATGCGTTTGCCAGGCAGTTGCAGTGCCTCTGAGCTATCTCCTTGGAGCCAATGGCCTAGAATTTAAAGGATCTTGTTCTTCAAAAACTGAGTGCTGGGGAGATAGTTTGGCAGTCTTAAGCACCTACCTGATAAACACAAGGCCCCAGGTTTGATCCCTGGTACTGCATGCCATGCCAGCCTCAGAACCCCAGGTGTGCTATGCCAGTTACCAAAACCTGGTATGGTGGTGCACACCTATAATCCCAATCTGGAGAGGCTGAGACAGGAGGGTCACTAAAGTCTGAGTTGCATAGCCAAACCCTGTACAAAATAATTTTTGGGGTGGGGAAGGTGAGATGGCTCAGCAGTCTAAAATACCTGCTTGGGCAACTGCAGGGACTGTGGTTTGATCCCTGGCACCACATGCTGCGCCAGCCCAACCCCCAGGGCAGGCTGAACCAACCATAATATATTAAAAAAAGAAAAAGAAAAAAAAAATTTAAAAACTGAGTTGTGGACCGGAGAGATCACTCACTCAGTGGCATGAGCACCTATCTGGCAAGTATAAGGTCCAAAGTTCTATCTGTGGTACAAAAAAAAAAAAAAAATGTGAGTTGTGTGTGACACACATGCACAATTTCAGCACTTACAAAGCTGAGGTAGGTGCTTTGCTGCAAATTTTAGGGCAGCCCAGGCTACATAGTAAGTTTTCAAGACCTGCATGGAATACATAGTGAGACCCTATTATTAAAGAAGACAAGACTGAGTTAGGGGCTATGGATTGTCAATGGAAGTACTATAATGGTAGAATTTTCCAGTGATTATAAAGGAACTGATTTGGAGTACACGCTAGGGAATGCTCTATTAACAAAGAACTCGTCCATTAAATGGATTTTTATCTATTATTAAGGGGAATGTTGGATTTAGATAATATCTGAGTCCTGGTTCAAAACCTATGGCATGCTCTTTTTATGATGTACCGCTTTATGAAGTCTTAATTTGCTTTTAGGTACAACTGTAACCGCTACAATGAGGACGATGCCAAGGCAGCAAGAGATGCACAGGAGGTGAGCATGCGTGTGCAGGGCAGCAGTGCATTGGACTGCGTGGCATGTGTTTGTGGGGAATGGGTCAGCTGATGGCAGGTCTGCAGGGGTAGACGCACACCCAGCAGCTACTCGGCCTCTTTATGCACTTAGTAAGTCTTACTAAAAGTGCTTTATTTATTTATTTATTTTTGTGGGACTGGGGTTCAAACTCATGAGTTTGCACTTGCCAGGCAGGTTCTTGTGCCATGGAGCTATCTCCCCAAACCAAAAGTGCTTGTTAAGAGCACTCTTGTTTGTGTGCTTTTAATTGAGTTGTGTTACAAAAACTCAGTCAAAAACATGATTTACATATATATAAATGCAAAACTAGCTGTAAACTTAAGCTTTTGTACAACTGTAGAACCAAAAAGAACTACATGATCAGTGAAAACATTTATTTAATTTGACAGGTAATTTTTTTTTTCTGAAATTACTGTTAATAGACTGCTATGTGGCTGATTATTCCAGAGTTAGTATTACTACACCACAATCATGATCTTTTGTTCCCTTACAGTTGATGTTTTTTTGTTGTTTTAAGTATTCATTTGTACAGTATTTCATAATTTGATTTGCCCCAGTTTTTTATTGTCGTATTCACTTAGCACTTCTCATTAGCCAGTCAGATTGTGTGCCAGTTTTAGCT
>PVKN010025108.1:0-14228 GCA_004027915.1 Capromys pilorides | reverse complement strand
TCTCCATAAGGCATCTTGTCATTCTTTCATTTCATGAATCATACCTTGGTGTCTTTTATTTAGTATTACGGGATTCCTTTCATTCTATTCAATTGTAAAGTATCTCTTCATATTTTCCTCTGAAAGTCATAAACTTAATCTGATTCCCTTAATAAATATGTGGCACTGATACTAGGGCCTTGTGTATGAAAGCAAGTATTCTACACTGAGCTATAGCACTGGACTTTTCTATTTTGAGACAGGGTAAAACCTAATTGTCTCAGCTGGCCTGGAACTCTGGATTCTCCCAAGTAAGAGGATTAGAGGTATGCACCAGTAAACCCAGATCTTCTGGTTCTTCTGCTGTGCTCTGCATTCCCAATTTATCAGTGAGCTGAGATCCCAGATTCTACCTACAGTCATTTTGAAATTGTGTATGTTTCCTACAAAAAGCAAAGCAAAAGCAAGAGCTGGGCTTGGTGGCACATATCTGCAGTCCCAGCACTTGGGAGGCTTAGGTAGGAGGATCAGTTTGAGACCAGACAGAGTGAACTCAAGGCTATACTGAACTGCACCATGAGACTTTGTCTCAAAGACAAAAAAGAAAAGTATATTAGTCCCTCATTTATCGCAGAGGCTACATTCCAGACAACCCCACATTAAGTATGTGTGTGCGCACGCGCGCATTTTTAAGGCTTTATACAATCTTCCCAGTCTTATAAACCCGCTTTCAAAAACACTAATATTCTTAACCATTTTCTAAACTCATAAACCTACATAATTTTAACAACACATATACTATATGTTACTTCAAAATCCAGCGATATAGTAAAACATCTGTGATAATTTAATTAGTATTTTTTTTAAAACCTGCAAAACAGAGAGTACGCAAAAGTTGAACCAAGAAATAGCGAGGGACTACCGTACAGAACTGAGATTACAGTGAACTCAAAGGAAGGATAGGGTTGTACAGTGGAATAAGGCATAAATGAAGTAATAACAAGAATACATTAATTTGAAGATTTTGAGATACTATTCATAGTACAGATAAGGGTATTAAAAGGACAATGATCTCTTTTATGATGTAGGTCTGGAGTGTTACTCCAGAGCCTCATGATGGATTAGAATGAGCCAAATAGGTCAATTAGTCTCTTCCTGTGTGAGACATGACTAGCAAAGCTGAGCTCATTTAAATTCTAAAAAAAAAAAATTAATGAAGGCTCATTTTAAAGTCTAAAAAAAAACAAAAAGAGCCAAATAAGTCCTTCTCTAAAGCTGCAGGTTTTAGTAGTATTTTGTAACAAAGTGGCTAAGATAACTTTTTTCTGAGAATCTAATTCCAGAATTAGATTAGAATCTAATTCTAATTTACTTTAAATTTCACTTATTCATTTACTGAACAACTATATTGAGGGACTGCTGTGCATTTGTTATTATGTTACTTGATAAGCATAGAGTAGTAAACAAAATAGAAACCAACTATGTCTTAATGGAGTTATTCTGGTGAAGAGAAAACAAATGTGAAAAAAAAACAGTATATTGTGATAATTGTTTTTTAATAAATATTTTTCTAAGGAAGGAACATGAAACATTTTTTACATGGAAAAATATGAACATTTTTTACGTAGAAAAAACTAACTCTGAAGCCGGTGAGATAGCTCAGCAGACTAAAAGTACATTTAGGCAAGCTTAGGTATGCGCAGGAACTGTGGTTCAATACCTGGCACCACACGCAGCGTTAGCCCCGCCCCTAGGGCAGGCTGAGCTGGCTACAGAGTCCAGGTGGCCACAAAGTCCAGGCGTATTGGCATATGCCTGTAATCCCAGTCCTGGAGAGGCTGAAAACAGGGGGATCACTGTGAGTCCAACCTGCATAGTGAGATCCTGTAACAACTAAATACATTTTAAAACAACCACACTCTAAGAGGTCACATGATAAACAGAAGTCAAAGGGAGACTAATTGTACTTGATATTAAAGTATAGTATAGGACCTCAATATCTGAAAGTTGCTGCAGTATTGGTATATGAATAGACGGTGACCCCGTTTCTCCAAAAAAAGCAGAATACAGAGTACAGAAGGCCAAACAGAGTCAATTATACCCAGGTGTGGTGATGGGCACCTATAATCCCAGCATTTTGAGAGACTAAAGCAGATGAATCATAAGCTTAAGCCCAGGGAGGGGTAAATAAGTGACTATCAAGAAGCTATCTCAAAATAAAGGTAAAAAAGGGATGAGGTTGGTGATATAGCTCTATATGAAAGCCTTACGTTCAATCTCCACTACCGAAAAAAAATTTCTATCTCATTAGGTAAAGATATCATGTAGAACAGGAAAGCAAAGTGTCATTTATTTACCACTCTCTATATCATGCTAAATTGTAGAAAAACCAATGACCTAGTAAGTTGCTAATTCTAAAACATTTATAATCTAAATATAAAGATGCAGGATACCCCCCATCTCCAAAGAAGTGTAAAAGGACTCACTGGCTGGAAATCACAGAGAAGATCTTTTTAACCATAATACAAAATTCATGAGCAATGTTGAGACCTACAGATACACAAAAAAAAAAAACCAACAGATACACAAAAAACCCTAAAATTACGCAGTAAAAATTAACTGTCATATCAAAAGTGTTTTAAATAAAAATTTGCAATTTATAGCACAAATTACAGTCTCATATATAAAGTTCGAACAATGAGAGTAGTGTCAGTAAAGTAGAATAGTTATAACAATTACTGTAGCAAGTTATGGAATATGAGGTTAGTAATGCCTTTCTAGTTGACATGGTAGCTCAAATGATTACTTGGTAACTAATAAATAATTAACACATGTAGTGTGGATGTGCTGAACAAAGGAATGACTCACATCTCAAATAGAATAGTTTAAGATTTAAAACAATGCCCAATTAGCAGCTGCAAATGAGGGAGTGCTACTATTATGGTTAATTAATTACACATATAGTATTATATTAACATAGTAGCTAAAAATAATAAAAAAATTAGTAAAAAAAAAGTAAAGAAGCAACTTTCTATTACAGAAATATGCCCAAGATACACTGGTGAGCCAAAAGATTAAGGTTCAGAACTATAATACACTTGGATAACAAAATTAATGTATCATACACATATGCACATATATTACATATGGATAGATGAATAAATATAAAACTACCTGAATTTAACATTTATCTTATATAGGAAATCATCAATTTGGGGAATAGCTCTTTCTGTGCTTTTAAAATTTTAACTACAAAATACTTAAGCCAAAAAGTACAATTATAAAAACAATCCATTGAGACAGTCCTTGGATAGGAAATGACCAGGGAAGTTCTATTTAATCTATGTAAAATTATACTGAAACTGTCTCGTTTCCTAAGATACAATTATGGAAGTATATGCCCTATATTTCCAGAGTATAGGGAGGAGGAAAGGGTTGAGAACCCAAAGCAGCTTTTAACAAGAACAGGTAAAAATTATGTACACTATACTAACTGTAAACCATGGGAAGCTCAGTAATAGACATACAATACTCATGTGTCAATTCAAAATGTGTGAAGTATTTTTGAACATCAGCCTAATGTTTTCTTCTGTTAGCTCCCTTTCCCTCCTATACCACTTCTGAGACATTTGGTTCTGTGTCCTTGCCCTAGAAGAGGAACGTGACAAAGTGGAAAATAGAAGTAGCCCAAGTATCTCCCTGGCTTCTCTCTTGCAAAAGAATTACAAAACCGAGTACACATATACAAGGAGACGTAGGAGGGTAAAAACAAAGTGGCTTGAATAGATAATTGAACAGAAGAGCTGAAACAGTTGACTGGGTAAAAACGAAATGTTTATGTAGATCAGACTTATTTAAAGGAGAAAAAGAGGTCCTTTTTTTGAAGAAACATGTTGTGTGCTTATAGACAAATTTATGGGAGGAGGTGCTGTTGCTGAGGCTTCCTAGCAATGTGACTGAGAAGGGGCTACACTACACAGCGAATGTGAATGCATTTAATACTTTGGCAGGTGGGTCCATGCACCAGATACTTCTACCCTAACGAGGGCACAGAAATAGAAAAATGGTCCTGTGGCTGTAAGTGCTAAAATTAAAAGGCTAACCTGACTAGGATGAAAGATGTTTCAACATTAACTCACTTAGCAAATGTCTTGGAAGACCAGAATGCACCACCATCCCTAAATTCTTGCACAATAATCAGCCTGAAGAACCCCAGCCCAACCTAAGATTGATGGACAGAGTATCTCAGTAAAAGTTGAGGTATAACCTTGCAACCCAATGAGATCAAAACAAAAATTATAAGGTTTAGTGTACACTGATGATTTATGGGTGGCTATGTTGCCAAATTGTTACTTGCTATTTAGATGCATATCTCTCAAGAAGGAATACGCAATAAGATTACTCTTAACATACTATGTAAAAGAAACAAAACAAAGATGGTAGTAAACCCACAAAACATTGAGTATCTATGTTCGGGAAATAAACTTTCAAGGTACTTAAAAAAAAAGTAAGCAAAGACACAAATTGACATTTACAAATAAGTAAATATGAAGTTCTCTAAAGCTAATGAAGCTTTTTCACTCAGGTATTTTAAAAGGGTACCGTCAGCCAACTTTTAAAAGAAAGAGTATTGTATTCTTGGATTTTTCAGAAATCACTATTACCATTATACATTCTCAGTAATGCCTTATATTGGAATTTTCACTATTTTATTTTTAAACTAAGCAAAAAGTGCATCACTGATACACGCCACAGTAATAGCCCTAAAAAGAGCATTTTGTAACATTGTGGTCTAGTAATGCTTGAAATTGTGGAAATTACTCAACTCCTTTAAGAACAAGCAGAAAAACCATAGTGGTTAACAGACAACAACAGAAATTTGTTACAAGTCATTATCTGTAGAATTTTCAATATCCAAATTTTGTAACTGGTTGTCAATCTTTTTTTTTTTTTGCGGGACTGGTGTTCAAACTCACGACCTTGCAATTGCCAGACAGGCACTTGTGCCACGGAGCTATCTCCCTGGGCCCTGTAACTGGTTTACAAACCTTATTTTACTAAGAATTTACTCAGGTTATAAATGTTTCTGAAAACATAAATATGAAGGTATTCAGCTTAGAACTTATGTCATTACTGACTTAAGAACAATCAGCTAAGTTTGTTGTGCACCCTTCCAAAAACACAGAAATCTATGTAATGTACAGCTAGTGATAATATATATATATATATATATATATATATATATATATATATATATATCTTTTCCCACAAGTAGATTTCTTGCCACAAAACTTGTTCTGTACTTTCTTTTCCACTTAATATTATATATTGGACACTTTACCAGCTATACATTATTCCAAATGTGTAATATTCTTGTACTTAAGCAAAACGACTTCATCTAAGATGAAGACAAAACATCATAGTGCCATGCAGAAATCATGTTGAGACTATGGAATGGTTTCCATGTTTTCATAAAGCTTCTGTGCTGGGCATGGTAATCTGTGTCTATAACTCCAGCTACTCAGGAGAATAAAACAGGAGTATTGCTTAAGCCCTTAAGTTTGAAATCAGCATGAGCAACATGGCCATACCTTGTCTCAATATAAAACTAGAAAAATAGGCTTCTGAACGTGGTGTCTTAACAACCTTTCTTTGGCAAGGATCAGATTTGTAGCATCATTTGTAATTATCCAGGGCTAGTGTTGTTTTTGAAATATTCATTTAAACTATGACTGTGATGTTTCAGTATGCTGTACACTTACAGAGACAAAATGACCGAGTTCAAAGGTGATACTAGGGCCTAGAGGTGTGGCTCAGTGGTAGAGTTCTTGCTCTGAATGTACAAGGCCCTGAGTTCAAATCCCAGCACCAGCCACCTACCCACATAAGTATATATCTCAAAGTTGATGCTAAATCATTTGAAGTTTATCAACTGTTCTTCAAAGCAATGAGACTATTACTATCATGACTACTTGGTCCAGAACCTTAAAAACATGGTAATAATTACCAAGAGAAAACATGTTGAAGGTCACTCACACTTAGAAAGTTCAGAAAACTTCAGTTTCTTCCTTACAGTGAACAATCAAAACCTTAAACCTGATCTTTGTTTCTTTTGTGGTACTGAGGAACAAACCCAGAGCCTAGATACTAAACTATACCCACAAGCACTTCACCAAGTTGCAGAGGGTAGAGGATCTAACTTGCAGATTTCCTGCCTCAGCCTCACAGAGTGCTGGGATTACAGACAAGTCCTACAATGCTTTCCCTGATTTTTTGGTTTGTTTTGCTGAAATAGGCTATCTGTAGATCAGGTTGGCCATGAACTCTCACAACAATCCTCTTGCCTCAGCCTCCTTGTCAGAATCTGTACTGAAATAAGTATATAAAGCACTTTGCATCTAAGCTGTAGATGCAAAGTGTCAGCTAAGGACTCTGCAGACCAAGCATGGCATGAGTGGGAGGAAGCTAGCCTTGAAGCTATCAGAGGCAGGCACATTGTCCGTGCTATTCTCAACCTTACTAACTCAGGCCTATCAGCCCAGATCCCAATGCCATCAGCTTAACACGTACTTTCTTCAAACAATCTTCTAGACTTCTGTAAGAACGCCTTTATTCTCCTGAAGGATATAAGGCAGAATATCTCTTTAATGAACAGACTGGTCATCAGCCCTCTCGTGTCATGATTTTCTTTCACTGTATAACACAAGTCATCAGAGGTAAGCCCCAATATAAATAACTGGGGAACTATAACCCCCCAGTGCTGGGATTTTAGGCCTGCGTCACCACACCCAGCACTGACCTTGACTTCTTTATCCAGTATATTTGTCTTTTAATTTAACTCCACAATCTATTCTAAAAAATGACACAGTACTATCTACAGTCCAGAAGGGATAACTCAAGAACTTTCTGTAAAAATTTATAAATATGGTATCCTATAACACAAGTAGTATAAAATTGTATATGTAGCCTAATCATTACTAAAAGAACTAAAAGAGGTCGTTTTGTTTTACTTTCAAATGTTGGAAATGGCACTAAGTTTATGAAATGTGGCAAAACAGAAAAAAATGAGATCAATATAAAAGTCAATGTGCAAAAATTAAACAACTCAGCATTGTATTTATGATGAGTACTATCAATTTGGCCTGAGAATAGTTTTCAAGAGGAATAACTGAAATGCAACATTAAATTAAGAGCTTTTAAAAATTGTTCTCCTTGAAAACAAAATAGGATAAACCTTCAGGGATTGTTGGCAATGACAATTACGCAAAGAGCCTGTCTCAGTTACTCTCCTCTCATTGCTGGGACAAACAGCTGACATTCAAAATGAAGGAAGGAAAGGTTTATTTAGCTCAGTTACTGCAGACTTCAGCCCACACTAAACTGGCTCCAAAGCAGAGCAGCACAGAGGAAAACCTTCCATGTCAGCAGCAAAGAGCAGAGCAAAAGGGAGGAGTAACAGCAACACTGGCTATACAGAGCAAGTCTGTCTCTCCCTTTCTCTTATATTACATTCAGACTATTCACCTCAGGCTGGGTGTAGCACTCAGACTCATAATCCCAGCAGTCCTCAAACCCATAATCCCAGTCTAATCACAAACTCTAGAAGTAAGCCTCAATGACTGCTTGAGGCTTTGGGGGAATAAATACACACAAACCATAAGAGAGCCCAAACCCTAAAAACTCTTGCAGTGTAACTTCGTTGTTAATCAGGGAAGATTATGGGAGTTCCACAACCAGCTCATAATACCAACCATATATCCCTCGCTAAATAATTTCACCAGTAAAGATGTACACAATTACAGCCTCATCTGTTAGACAAAAAATTCAATCCCAAATGCTAGGATACAAAGTTATCAGGAACCGTTTTGTTTTTCAATTAAAGAAGACTATCCACAGAGCTTCTCAGGAAGCATTCTTCTAGACAAAGATGACCAAAGCAGCATATCAATTCCTTTTAAGTTATGTTTCTTAATAGATCTTTCGGGTTTATATTGTTTTTGTTCATCTGTGACTCAAGTTACTTTTCTCACTGCTGAGACAAAATACCTGACAAGCAAATTTCATAGTTTGTACAGGTTTCAGTTCACAAGCATCTGGCTCTAAGGCAGAGTGGTATGTCAGAGGGGCACTGCAGAGAACACGTGACAGGAAGAAGGCAGCAAAACCATCCAAGTAGCTAGCAGTGAGCAGTTCACACACCCTTAATCCCAGGGCCACACACTATAGATTCAGCCACCTCTGAAAAAGCCCCACCTCTGACTGTATGAGACTTGGGGTGGGGTGGAGGGACTCTAGACATAAATCACAATGTTAAAAGGATTTCATTATCCTTTTTTAATTTGGTATTTTAGGGAAGGATTTATAGGGTGTTCAGGTCTCACTACTAGATCAGACTTGTAGTGATCTGGCTGCTTAGAGCCTCCCAAGAGCTGGGATTAAAGGTGTACACCACCACACCCAGTCTCAACTGCTGTCTCAGTGTACCCTGGGGGTGGGGCCAGCACAGCAGGCCCGAACTGGCCCCTTTGCCTGCTTATAGGTGCTTTTTTACTTTTTAATTTTTTTTGCGGAACTAGGGTTCAAACTCACTACCTTGCACTTGAAAGGCACGCATTTGTGCCACAGAGCTATCTCCCCAACCCCTTACAGGTGCTTTAATCTACTGAGCTATTTGGCCAGCCTTGGATTTCATTGCTCTCGACCACTTTTTTTTTTTTTAAAAAGAAACTAGCTCAAGAGCTTCAAAAGTGTACTAAAACTGCTCCTTCAACTACTACATTAACATCATTTATTCCTGAGCTTCACCCTAGACAGAATCACAATCTAGAGATACTTTTAGACTAAGATTAAATTCCAACACAAAAATTTGCAATATGTATAATTTTTATCTGTGTGAAACATTAAAAGTGAGCTCAAGGCACAACAAGACTCTGTCTCAAAAAGACAAGAAAAAAAAAATTATCTAGTTGAGATTTCTAGGAAAGAAGCAAAATAATTTTAAGAAAATACAGAAGTATCAAACGCTGGCCCAATGGAAGAACTATCTCCACACGTGTGGCAACTGTGCCACTAGAGAAACTAAGGAGAGGGGAACACAGATGGAAAATGAGCTCTGCCTGTGCAGCTGAGGTAGAGGAATGGCCTAACTAGAATGAGAATTACCCTAGATGAGGACAAAGATTATTTCAAACAGGATTATTCTCAGGTATGTGGAGTGCCCAGAAAAGGTACTCCTCATTACCTTCTAATGCAACATCCAGCAGGTACTAATATCCCTATGTATGGATGCAGACCGAGACCCAGAGAGGTTATGCAACTAGCTGCATGCTGCTATCTTATCATTGCTGGACGGCTGAAAGTGTTTTGTGTTATGACTTGGTAAGTAGGCTGTAAAAGGAGACTCCCTAAAAAGAGGAATCAACCTGCCTTTAATAGGGGTCAGGGCACAGTGCAATGTCTGACTTGGCTGGCTGTCAGCAAAATGCAGCAGATGCTCACTGGGAAAGGAATGCTTGTGAGCACAAACAAATGAAATCCTGGTTCATGGTAGGGACACCCAGGAAAAAAAAAAAAAAAAAAAATTCAGGTTCTTGCCAGATCAGTGAAGTCTAAGGTATGACAGTTCAGTCTTTAAAAAAATAAAAAGAAAATGAAGGGGCCAGGGAGATAGCTCAGTGGCACAAGTGCCTGCCTCGCAAGTGCAAGGTTCTGAGTTCGATCCCCAGTCCTGCAATTAAATAAATAAATAAATAGAAACATAGTAGGGATACCACCTGTGTGTTTCCTGCTCCCCATCTGGCTGTGCCTCTGTTCTCCCTGGATACGCTGGTTCCCAGCTTTGGACCATGTTTGGTCACTCTGTGTGACACTTAGGCTCACTGCAGTAGACAAGCAATACACTCAAGGGACCTTATAAACACACTAATAGGCCTGGATTCAGCAACAACAAAGAGGTTATGCACCACTCAATTACTAGCCAGGCTGAGAAATCCCCTCTGCTCCTATACCTGAAGAGATAGGAAGAAAAGGAATTACTGGAGTCCAGTACAAGCTAGAACTGCTGAGGGCTATCCCCCAGGAATTGGTCATGTGGCCCTTTAACTTTAGACAGCATCAAAACCAACTAGGAGGTGTGAAGTAGTCTGAAGTACAGTGAAGCAGACATTGCTGGTACTCTGAGAGTCGCTGTTCAGGAGCTAAGAAGCACAGTGGGAAGGAAGGTGGTGCACAAATATTACGACCTAGGTCTCCTCCAGACTTTCAGTCCCTACCTAGAATTTTCCACCAAATAAACCCAGAGGGATCTAGGGTATAGAGCTCATGGAGGTCTCTCCCCCAGGCCATGTGCAGGGAAGACAATGGATCTAAGGGGTGAAGAATCAACCATCAAAAACTCTCCTGATTCTTCTCAAGGTTTATTTTCACAAGTGTCAACATGTTGGAGATCACAAATTCACAATGCCTAGTTTTGTATACTTAAGGGATAAATGGAAGCTAGGGACTAGCAGCATCACTCTTTTGAGACTTCCCATTATCTCTTTAGGGATAAGCCATCCTCTTCCATGCATTTAAGACAAAAACTAAAACTACCAAGATCCCCTCCTTGATCAATAGATGCCCAGGTACTGGCTGCCTCACAGCCTAAGTTCCCTGGGAACAATGGTCATTCCAGATCCCCACTGTATTGCCATTTCATTCTCATTTTTTTCCCCTTCTCTCTCATCTTGCACTACAACACCTGGCAGGAGACGGGGCTCACTATAGGAGTCACAGATACCAGAAATACATTTTAATGATTTTCTGCCCCATAGCTTCCCTGGGGGTGAGGGGTAACCTTTTCGTTTTGTTTTGGTGGGACCGGGTTCAGACTCACAACCTTGCACTGCCAGGCAAGCACTTGTCCTTTGTTGTTTTTCTGTCTTTTTGAGACAGGGTCTCACTATGCAGTTCAGGCTGGCCTTGAGCTCACTTTTACTGCCCAGGCTGGTCTTGAACTCACACTGAACCTCCTGTCTCAGTCTCCCAAGCGCTGGGATTACAGGGGTGAGCTACCACGCCCAGCTCTTTTATGTATTTAGCAGTCTACAGGGTCTCATTATACAGACCTGACACATAGCATTTCTTCCTTTTTCAACCTCCCAAGGCTAGGATCACAGGCACCCATCACCACACCAACCACACCCAGTCTCAATCACCTACCACACCCAGTTTTAATCACCCTCTCAGTGTCACGGGGCAGAGGCCTACAAGGCAGATTGAGGATCAAACCCTATCCCCACTTCTGCCTACGCAGGTACTTTAATCTGCTGAGCTATCTGGCTGGTCCCATTTTTGAATGTTACTCTACATATAACACTCTGCTCAGTGGCTTAAAGGAAATTTTGATTGTTTCAATTCCATTTAATAAATGAGCTGCTATGTCTGGATGCCCAACAGTAGGAAGAAAGAAGAAATTATTACTGTAGAAGAGCATATACCATTTTTTTTAACCTAACAGGAAACTTCAACAACAGATTTTTTTTTTATTAAAGACTTGGACTATTTCTTCATATGAAATCTTTTCTATCAACTACAAAAAGAGTAGGATATACCTCTTCAGGAGTAAGATACGCAATCAACTCAGGTTGTCAAAATTTTAGAGAACTGGCCTATCCTTGTAACTATCTAGTCCTAAGAATTTTAACCAGAACTAGCAATCAGAAAAAACAAACAAACAAAAAAACCTGTAAAGAAGCCAACTTGTATTTTTCTCCCAAACAGATGAGAATTTCAGCTTAGGATACAACAAGTGTTGTTAGCACAGTCATTTCAACCTTACCAGAATTTGATCATCTTAGCATTCTATCTCTGAAACAGATTGTTAAGGCTACTACTGTGGTACAGACTGCTTGCTATCCACATCATTTAATAGATCCTTGCTTTAAAATTAATCCCCATGTGGGCTAGCCAGATAGCTCAGTGGATTAAAGTGCCTGCTCAGGCAGACCCAAGACCTGGTTCCATCTCCAGTGTGCCTGCAGGCCCTGCCCCACGGTGCGATGAGACCTTTACTGGGCATGGTTGGAGCACGCTAGTAATCCCAGCACTTGGAGACTGAAAACAGAAGGATCACTACGAATCCAATCAGTGTAGTGAGACCCGGTAGATTCTGTACTAAATAGATTTAAAAAAAAAAAAAATCAATCAATAAAATTAATCCCCATGTGCTATATGCCAGCCCTACCCCAAGGGCATTGAAGGTGACTAAGACTGGGTGTGGCAGAACACACCTGTAATACCAGAGCTTGGGAGGCTGAAAACAGGATGATCACTAGGAGTCCCATCTGTATAGTGAGACTGTACTAAATACATAAAAACAGGCTAAACTTATGGAATAAAAAAAAAAAAAAACCAGGAATATGACTGAGTTAACCTATTAGGTGACATTGGTTCTATTTATTCTCTACATGATCATTCTCTCTAAACAAGTACATATTGGCTCGCTGCAGTTAAATAGTTTTTGTGCCATAAAAACACGACAGTTTTGTTCATTCTTAAAGCTTGACAATGAATTCATGTCTGGATCAAAGACTTAGAAATTGATCTTCTATCTGCTCTCACAGTACTAAATATCTATTGCAATGTAGATTATTTAGCTGGATTGGAAAAGGAGTCACGTAAGTGGCAAAAGTTCCATTCTACTTTTTTATATTGAGCAAGCCATTTCCTCAGATAACAGCTGCTATATATTACATATGCTTGTAATCCAAGCTACTGTGAGCAGGACCCCTCGTTTGAGGCCAATCTGAGCAACTTTGTGAAATTCTGTCTCAAAACAAAATGAAAAAGATGGGAAATGCAGCTCAATGATAGAATACCTGCCTAGCAGGCAGGAGCTGGGCTCAATCCCAGCACTACAAAAAACTAAAAAAAAAAGAACTGCCACCCATTTAACTTTTAAGTATGAAACTAACCCCATATTCATGCCTAGTTCTTAAGATATTCTCTCCATTGTACTAATAGTGGATAAGCAAAGGGTATGAAAAGTTGTAGCTGTTGTCTAGAAATGAAACAGTATAACAAAACTGATAATAAGAAATATGTTGAAAACAACATGACACAGTAAAAATTTCTACATGGTATCTAGCAAACTAACTTCATACCAAACTAACTTCATTATTAGAAGACAGTGATTTTACCTTTCTGTAAAGCCAGACAGACTATACTTAGCATCACTGTGACAGCCTTAGCTTTAGAGAAATAGAGTTTAGCAAAGATTTGGGAGTAATCGAATTATCAAATCAAATGATTTATAGCATTTTTTTTTAAAAATTGCCTATAAAACTATTTGAACTTAGATTTCTCCTGCTATCTGCATATACTAGTCATGTGGGCTAAGTTGCAAATTTTTTCTGTGTTCCTTAAAATAACTCTAGAGAGCCTCTACTAACAGGTTAACTAAAAAATGCCACATATGTGAAGGAGCTGAATCACAGTAATGTTCAGGGCTGGGAATACAGCTCAGCAGCACAAGTGCCTGCCTGGCAAGTGCAAAGTCCTGAGTCTGATTCCCAGTACCAAAAATACCCCAACAAAGCATAGTTTTGTTTAAAATGTTTACTAAGTTACAGTAAATGCATTAACACATACATTTATATATAATAGATGTGCAAGAAATCTAACCACACACACAAATGAGAAACATGACTAAATAACTGCAGATGGAAATACAGCATTTTATTCCAAAGTCTGTACAGTTTAAAGGTAATTTAGAAAAACAAAAATTAGCTTAAAATTAAATCAAGTAACAAATGCATACCTATCAGCCCAGTATCTACATCTTCGGTTTTCAAATTCTCAGCATGTAACTCTGTAAAAACAAAGAAAGGTTCAGGTAGGAAAAGCAAGATCATTTTGTAATTTGAAGAGTAATTCTAAATCTTGGAAGACATTACATAAGTGTATAAAACGCTTTGGAGTTGAACTGGGTCAAATTCTAGTTTGATTTACTAGCTACACGACCTTCGCCAAACAAATTTAAGTTCTTTGATTTAAAGACATTTCATGTGATATAAATGTAAGGACATACTAGATTTTGACTTCAGTTCCTTTCTCCATGATCAAAGATACTATCAACGTCTACTGCAAAGAACTTTCATTTACTTCATCATGTGAATTTATAATACAAAAATGGTCTCTCAAGAAAGTAATAAATTCACTACAAAACTATAAGGGGGGAAAAAAGGTGGTCAGGAGTGATAGAGAATTGG
>PVKN010025107.1:0-14228 GCA_004027915.1 Capromys pilorides | reverse complement strand
TTACTGAACGTGTTTCCAGATCTCTAAAGCTTAGATAACAATACAAAAAATTCAACTGGGTCTTCAGAAAGTATAACTACCTTCTTATATTCTCTAGTTTAGGATTTATCAATGATGTAACTTTATTTCATAATTCATTCGATAAATATGTATTGAGTCCTTCTTGTGATAGGCATTATGCTAGGCCATAGAAATAAAAAGATCAATTAAAATGCAAAAATCTAAATAGTTAAGACCTCCTCTAGATATACAGTCTCTCCATTGTCCACATGGAGATCATAAATATTTTGAATAAATAAGAGTGTAATTTAAAGGTAAGTCACAGATCGGCATAGTGTTAGGATTTGAAGAGCAATAATAGATATGTGTTTGAAGCAATGGATAAATTAAAGGAAGAAAAATAAAACAACAAATATAAGTCTAGAATTCTATTTTCCCCTCATAGATCTCTAACAGCATTTTGAAAAAGGAAAGGAAGCAATGACAGCTGTGTCTATTGGCAGGAGCTCCTCAGCGCCTTACTTTCTTGCCAGGTTATTTCCTTCCTCTACCAATTTAAGAGGAAGGGTTTTAGCCTTTCTTTTAAAATTTCTACTAAAGTATAACAGATTTTTAAAAATTACTTCCTGAGTATTTTAAAGATTTAGGTAATATCATTTTAACTTCAGTTTCTTAGAATAAAATCATTGGGCACCTAGAGATTGTAGAATATAGAAAATTTTCTTTTCTTATTTTGTGTACTAATTTTGAATGCCTAAAACAAGGTTTATTATGGTTATTCAAAGACCTTTAATCTTACTAATGCATTAGTGTTATGTTCAGTATGTCCAAAACTCTGTCCTCAAATTTTATAGTATTATTAACAATTAAGTAACTGACATACCTTGAAAATTGTGTTTTTAAGCAATTATGCAGAATGCCATACTAGTTTGCATAATTAAGCTGAAACTCCAAAAACACATCCCTTTTTTACTGTAAATATTTATGATAGTATAAAAGTAGTTGGCTGTATGTTTCCATAGCTATGCCTGGAAGATAAGAAAACAGCCTTTGTGTTCAATCACTTGATATGATAAAAGAAAGGTGTGTGAAAGTGTCTAGACAGGGTTTATACTCATGCGATGTTGTGCCTAACTGGTTTAGGGGACAAACACCTGAACACCATAGAGGGTACAATAAACTCACACCACTCAAAGATTTGTTTTTAAAAAATGTTTTCTTTCTTTTTTTTTTTTTAGTATAAGGAGCTCAATTCAGTACAATGGCACATGGAAAGCCAGATTTGCAAGTTTTGGAACATAGTACCTGTGTATCCTGCACATAAAGGGCCAGCTTTGTTTCTGTTTCCCCTACCCCAAAGCACATAGAGTTTCTTAATGTTCCCTGTCAAGCAATCCATACATGTAGGGATAATGAGATGGATGATTCTGTACCTTGCTTGAGTCGCCCTACACGTTAAGAGACATACCACAGGCAAGGCAGCTTCCTCTTGAAGGAGCAGCTAGACTCTGCAACAGTCTGCCTTTTACATAAAAGGCAAGAATTGTAATGGAACCATCCAATTACTCCTGCACAGATGATGAAGAAGACCCATCATGGTAAAGAGCATGCTTTCATAACAGAAGAGTGGTGTGGGTGCGTGATTCTGGTGATGGCGATGGCAAGGATGATTTTGGCATTGGCCATGTGAGCCACAGTCCCTGGGTCAGTAAAATGGGGCAGGAATCAAATGACACAGATGCAGGGGATGCAAACCCCTTCATTCACGTGACAAAGAATACAGAAATGTGAATGCACATTTTACTAGTCAATGTGTTGTAAAATGGCCATGCAAGTAAGTGGAGCAATCCAATTAGAACTAGCTCTGAAAATGTACTGAGGGTCTTGGCAGGGGTGGAAGGTCCTGGAAAGAGTGGCAGCACTTCCACTGGATGTCGGAAACTGTAGCAGACCCAGTGCTACAAGAGGCTGTGTAATGCACTAGGACCGAAATACTAATCGAACGTTCTGCATGCACGAATAGCCATGATAAAAATGTATTATTATTACACCACGCTAACTGAACTGAAAGCATTCACAGGTCTGCTGTACTTCACAGGGATTTCTCATAGTAATATCAGGAATGTAAAAGAATTACTGCAAAAATGATGGGTCAAAATAGAGCATAAAAGTGTATGCTCTTGTACATGGGAAGACTTATGCTTTCAGTGTAGATATTTAACGTGGGACTAAGCTCATCAGGTCCTTGCTCATCCAGTAATAAACTGAATGCTGGGGTGAACACACTTGCTGCTCCCATCTCCCGAAGTAATAAGCATGTGACGCTCTGGTTTACCAGCTTCTAACTGATGTCACATTTGCTAACAGCACAAGCTGACCAGCTCAGGAACTGTCTGCAGGAACAAGGTAGAAATTCCCAGTGAAAAGTTGCAATTTCAAAACAGAGAGTTGAACAGTATAATCTTTGGGTTTCAGAAAGATTTACATTGGCCTCAGCTATGGCAAAGAAAAGCAAACTGGTACTGCTGATGTCAACCCTACACTGTGATGGAAACATTGAGACGGAAACTTCCTAAAACAAAACCAAAGGTGGGACTGGTAAGATAGTTCAGTGGATTAAGTGCCTGCCTAGCCAAGCTCAGGGACCAGGGTTCAATCCCCAGCACCATATGCCATGCCAGCCCCATCCATAAGCATGCCGACTTGGCCACTGAGACCAGGCGTGGTGGTGCACTCCTGTAATCCCAGCACTGGGGAGGCTAAAACAGGAGAATCACTATGAGTCCAAGCTGTGAGACCCTGTACCAATTACATTTTTAAAAAATAATTGATTTTTGTGAATTTTTTTCCTGTTAAGCACTCACTGTTTAACATAATGCAACTACAAAAATTAATAATTCATCAGTAGAAATATCCTAAATAATAAAGGCAGTTTTGACACACCCATCGTTACTAACCTTTATGACAAAAAATGCCTAATGCTACTTAAGACAAACAGGAAGGCCTCAAAATTAACCTCTACATTTTAGGCAAAATGTAACATGTGTCTAGATTTATCTAAGTGGACATTCATTCCTCATCTTCAGAGCAGGATGTTCCTGTTTAATATTTTGCCATTTTATTAATAACTCTTTCATCAGTAGCTACATTATGCTTTCAGGAGTCATGCTTTTATTTATTCATCTTCCATTTGCTTTCATTTTGAGAGATATTTGTTTTCACTAATGTCTTGAATTTCTAGGATGTAGAATATATAGTGATTTATCTTCCGTTGTACTGAATCTCTCTGCCTCTACAGTTCGAGCAGAACAAAACCACCATGTATTACCCTTACATTGCTTTTTGCACATAGTGGGATGGTGGCACACTCGGGCCCTTGTAGCCGTGGCAGACCCAACCTTGCAAAATTTCAGTTTGGAAGTATCTAGCCTTAAAACAGTCTCCTATTCAATAAGCAGCTATGAATATACAGTTGTTGAATGATTACATCCTGAAGATGATTAGGATTTTTATGGCTGGGGAACAGAAATGATACCTCAGAATTTGCATACTTTGAACTCTTTTAACAGATGGTCACAGAACCAAGATTTTCTTTCTACTCTCACTCTGGACTTCCTTCCCAAAGCTGGGGCTTCCTCTGAAGCTCCTTTGTCCATCTCAAGGCCAGAAGATCAACTCACATGGAAAACTAAAAGCGGAGCGCCACATCCCAGCCCCACGTTGGTATTAGCCATTGTCTGAGCTCCATGTTCATTTATTTCCTTTAAAAATCATTCTTTTTTCTTCTACAAAGTGGTCCCATACCCTCTCATTCAGGAAGAAGACACTTAAACTGTAGCCCCCAGGCACTCCCTTGATTGGCCTGCTTCATGGGACTCCAAGGTGCTTGCATATTAATAAATTTGCATGTCCTTTCTTCTATTAAAGGGACTGTTGTCAGTTGGTTGAACAGACTCAAATTAGTAAGTGTCCAGAAAGTGGAAAGCTGCTGTTGCCTGTCTACCAAGTCTTATTCCTGATAGTTGAATAATGATAATTTACTTAGCATTTTTTCACAATAGCTCCTTCTCTAAAAAGAATTCTATTTTGTTTTCTGTATTTTTTTGGTATCTACATGGAGTCAGTGGGCTGTTCAAATAGATCAGCAGATTAAAGCACCTGCAAGCAGGTGCAGGAGCCAGGGTTCAATCACCAGGGGCACACTGAGACTGGCAATTGAGACCGGGCATGGTGGCGCATGCTTGGAATCCCAGCTCTTGGGAGACTGTAAACAGGCGGATCACTATGAGCCTGATCTAGTAGTGAGACCCTGAACATGCTATAGACTCTTTCCTAAAAATAATTTTAAAAATTTAAAAAATAAATGGAGTCAGTAACCAAATACATGTTTTCAAGCAAAAAAGAAGAACTTGATTAGGATAGAGTTGTATTACGAATGAGAATTTTCCCCATATTGATTTAGAACATAGTGTTTTCTAAAATAAAAAAAAAATTCCATCATGAACAACATTTTAGAGATTTCAATAAAGCATAGATTTTTAAACTCAGCTACACTAGAGAGTATAATCTTTCAATTGCCTTCTTCTACCTGCATTGAAGCTATGTATTGTTGTACTTTAGTCAGTCCTGTGCAAAGATATAAAGGTTCAAGGGCAGGTTCTTCTTTAACCTTGTCAGCCAATGAGCATTTGTCTAAAACTAAGGTGAAGAATAAAAATGCTCTTGAGATACGACTGTCATAACAAGAGTTCTAACTATTCTCTTTTTTTTTGTATTTGTTCAGGGTCTCACTACACAGCCTGGACTTCTAATGATCCTCCTGTTTTCAGCCTTCCCGGCGCTAGCATTACGGATGTGTGCCACCTCGCCCGGTTTCAGTGGCTGGCTCAGCGTGCCCAGAGGCAGGGCTGGCATGCCATGTGGTACTCGGGATCAAACCCCATTCCCTGTGCTTGCCTAGGCAGGCGCTTAATCCACTGAGCTATCTCACCAGCCCTATCTGACTTAATTCCTTTAAAATTTACAATGACACATGGAAATCTACACTATGACTATTTCCATTTTCTCGTAAGAGGGGTTATATTCAGAGAGAGAATGGGCAAGTTTCTTCTTTATCCTGGAAAAATGCACACGATATAAAACTGAGTATTTTATTCTAACCACATTATGCGCTCAGTTCAGCGGCGCCTGGCGCACTCATGCTAACATTCGCCCTTCATCTGCGTCCACCTCCAGAGCTGAGTCTTCTCTCCAAACTCAATTTACAATGACACATGGAAATCTACACTAGTGCTCTTCGCAGTCTCACAAGTATGACCATGGTTCTCCTCCCTACCAGACTTCCCGCTGGTTCATCTAAGGGGAAGGCCGGGAAGGGCGAAAAGGGTGCAGCTTCCTAAATCCAATTCCTGTCACCTCCTCACATATTTTTCACTCTTCTAATTCCTTTCTCAAGTTGCAGCTTAAATGTCCTTTCCTCACAGACATGGTCTAAAAATCTCCAATCAACATCAGGTTTTCAGGGCAGCCAGACAAATCAGCAGATTAAAGCGCCTGCTTAGGCAGATGTAGGGGCCAGGGGTTCGATCACTGGCATGCAGGGCAGGTCCCACACCTGGGTGGCGCTGAGACGCTGATTGAGACTGGGCATGGTGGCGCACACGTGTAATCCCAGCTCTTGGGAGGCTGAAAACAGGAGGATCACTATGAATTGGGTCTGTGTAGTGAGACCCTGTAGACCCTGTAGTAAATACATTTTAAAAAATCAAGTTTTCCAATTGCATTTTCACAATATCTTATGACTGTCCTGCCTATTTAGTAGTACAATTTATAGTTAAGAAAAAAATCCCCAGTGTCAGGTTTCCCTACCAATCTTTGAGCTGCAAACCATCAGACTATGTCAACTACTGTGCAAGATAGGATTCATGATCATTTCTATAATTACTGAATATCCACATCAACACTGTGAGCATTCTATTTCATTGACATAGAAAAACAACAAAATAATAATTGCTTAATGTCTGTCCAAAATTCCTGAAGGGATAAATTGAAAAGACTGAAAGATAATACCATTATAATTATTGGTTATTTTTTTTCATTTTCTTCAGTTACTTTCAAGTTCTACCATATCTTGAGCTGTCTTAGTAGTTGTCTTAGTTACTTTTTCCATTGCTGAAACAAAATACCTGACATCCAAAGTTAAAGGAAGAAAGGGGCAGGTGATAGCTCAGTGTTCTAAGCACCTGCCTGGCAAGCACAAGGACCCGAGTTTGATGCCCTGTTCTACATGTGGTGCCAGCCCCAGAACCCCAGGCGTACATGCCAGCCCCCAAACCAGATGTGGTGGCACATGCCTATAATTCCAGCACTGGGGAGGCTAAGACAGAAGAAACACTAGGAGTCTGAGCTGTGTAGCAAGACCCTGTAACAAATAAATAAATAAAAAGACTTTTTAAAAAATCAAAGTTAAAGCAAGATTTATTCTGCTCAGTTTATACAGCTTTCAGTTCATAATCAGCTGGTCCAAGGCAGGGTGGCTCTGCAGAGAAGAATCAGTTCACGGCAGGCAGAAGGTAGCAAAGCAACCAAGGCCCACCACAGCTCCCTCCATCCCTTGCATCTTCTCCAGCTCCTTAGGCAGGCAGCACTCACACCCTTAGTCCTGAGGCCCTTGAGCCGAGCACTGCACCAGGGATCAATTCCAGGGTCTCACACTCCAGATCCAGCCACCGCTGCAGAAGCCCCACCCATGGCTGCCTGGAGCTTTGGAGAGACATCTAGACACAAGCTATCATAGTAACTTTTGTTGGTTTATTTGTTTTTTAAACCAATCAGACCAGATGTTTCTGGTTCTAGTTGCTGAGTCACAATATCAAATATCCATAGTGCGAAGGAGGAGAGGTTTAGCATTCTCATGGTTTTAGTGCACAGAGGGATGAAAGCAATGCACAGACATCGGGGTGGAAAGACACAGCAGACCAACAATGCCTACTTCATGGTAGCCTGGGGGCAGACTGGTGAATACCCCCAAATGAACCAAGCTAAGGACCAGCTGTAGATCCCAAGACCATGCCTCCATAACCCATTCAGACTCACTTGGAGCCATGTGCCACCAGTCCCTGGGTCAGAACGGAAACCAACCAAGTGGGAACACAGCTATTCACCACATATACTATCTGTATTTACTTTTCTCCCCACGATAAGGTCTAATATCTAATTAATAAAGAATCTGGTAATTATACCTATTTTCCTCATGAACCGACTAAAGACTCTCCCATAAATTCATAAAATGAACAAAAGAGAAGCTAATTTCTGGACATCAACTTGAAAACTCATAGAGAAGAGCCTTAGATGCAATTCTCAACAGGTTTAACTTGTCACAGATCCAGTCAAGCTCCTTCGAGGAATTTCAGTGGAAAGGCCACAGGCACCAAAACCTGGATATTCAGGCCTGTGCACCAGGGGCCAGCTATTGTGGGACAAACTGCATGACAGGCAACAAGCCAGACTTTGTTCTTTTTCACAGGAAAGCCTCCTCTGTGAGTGGCTTTTTCTTCAGGGAAGGACAGAGATGTTTTTCTTCCCTGCATCTTTAACTTCTTCCACCTTGTTTGTGGAGAGTGGCCCAGCCTACCGCACTCTTGCTTGTTTCTGTGTCTTACTAAGTTTCTAAAGCACTCTGACGGTCACTCTACTGGGTCCTGGCCAAGTCCTGCTTGCTTTGCTAAGCCAGGGGTTTTTTATTTGTTTTTGTTTTTGTTTTTTACATTATGGCTGGCTCAGCCTGCCTTGGGACTGGGGCTGGCGCAGCATGTGGTGCTGGGGATGGAACTGCAGCCCCTTCGGTTGCCTAAGCTTGCATAAGCAGGTGCTTTAGACTGCTGAGCTATCCTGAGCTATCTCACTGGCCCTAAGCCAGGAAATTTATCTGATAGAGTACCTTTCATCCTTTCCCCCGTTTCAGCAATAGAAATGTGAAAACAGTGAGTGCCGGAAAACACAAAAACAAAAACAATCATAAACACAACCCCAAGGCTTTTTTTCACTCACAAACTACATTTCTGTAAAATCTTAATCTAAATTTAGAACCAACAATCAAGGAAAAATTGCAAGTCATGCCGTGACTTTTCCCCTTTTCCTAAACTTCACAGCTCACCAAGTGATTGCAGACTTATGCTTCCCACACTGCCTTTAAACACTTAAAATACTGCTTTCTAAATTTACGCTACCATGTAATAGAGTCCTTTTTTAAGGTATAAGTCACTTTCAGATATTTCTATAAAAAGATCACTAACTGAATTTTGAGTCTGTGAATAGTTTTTAAAGTAGATATGCATATACATATGGAAACTGATAGCACTATTATAATTGATTTCAAAGAGTCCGAACATTTAGATAATCACAAAGTCACATGTATCAGGGTATAAACAAGACTATCTGGGCTAGCAATATCCCAGTGCTTAAGAACCAGAGGCTGGATCAGGCAGGTATCAGTCCCTCATCCCCAGTACACTGAAAAGGTAGGATGTTCGAACAGACTCAATACCCAAAAGCCAGCTCCACTTGGAAGACACCTCTGAAAAGTAGTTACTCATTAAGTGTTCCAAATACCAGCAGTAAAGCTACTTACCATAGGCAAAGTACAAGCCTCAACCCAGAAATTAAACTTTAAAAACACAGAAAATGAAAAATCACTTTAAAAGGATGTAACTTCAAACTTCTAGCCCACCAAAGGCAAACTCAGGGGCTAATGAGGTAGAATAATCTGAAAACCGTCCACCTGAACTCTCTGAGGTTCTAAAAGCAGCAGTAACAGAACAAGTGAATGGGCTCTAGAAAAAAACAAGTGAAAAGCAATTCCTCAGATAGCTACAGAAATGGTGACCATCGCGAGAAACATACCATTTGATGTTAGGACAGATACAGACAGAAAAACAGAGAAGCTTAAGAAAATAGTGGAAACTATGAAAGCCAACATAAGGAAGATGTGGCACATGGCAGAGAGCACTCAGTTCATAGTAGCAGAACAGCAGCAGTGGCAACCAAGCCAACAGCAGCAACAGAGGCAACAGAGTGAGTCAACAACAGCAACAGAGAGCAGGCTCTCTGCCTCAGGCTATCCACCTCAGGCCACACCCATAATCCATCAAATAGATTCCAGGAAGTTAAAAATTCTATTGAATAGTCATGTAGCAGAATAAATCAGGGTGAGGACAAAATTTCAGATATAGAAGACTGGATGTGGTCAGCAATCATGAATATAAAGAGTTCTTTAAAACAGCAAGCAACAACAAGAAATCAATCCAGCAGCTGCTAGATGATGCAAAGCACAATAACAACATTGAGTGGAGTCAATGAAAAAGCAGGTGATACCACTAATGACATAAAAACCAACTCAAAGAAGTCATAGCAGAAAACTTCCCAAGCAGGGAAAAGAATTTGACATACAGGCAAGTGAGGCATATATGACTGCTATGGTTGGTGCTTAGTTGTCCCCTCAAAACCTCATGCAGTCATGGGGCAGGGACTTCTAGAGTTTGAGATTAATTCATGATCCACTGGGATTATGGGTGATCCAAGGGTGGCATTATGGGTCTTAGTACTGCTGGGATTATAGGTGCAGCCTAAGGTGGATAGCCTGAGTCAGAGAGCCTCTTCTCTGTTGCTGTTGTTGACAATGTCTGTTGACTCTGAGCTGCCGTTTGCTTTGTTGCTACTGTTGCTGTTCTGCCACTATGAACTGGATGCTCTCTGCCATGTTCCAGTCTGCCTTGGAACGAGCTGAATATGGACTGAAACCTCTAGTAACTGTGAGCTAAATAATCCTTCCTTCCTTCATTTTAGGTGTTGGGTATTTGTCCCAGCAAAGAGAGAAGAGTAACTGAGTCAGAATTTGGTACCAGAGAAGTGGGGTTGTTGCTGTAGCTAAACCTGACCATGTGGACCACAAGTTTTGGGGAATGACTTATGGGAAGAGATAGGAAAGATTTCTAGAGGTTATCTACTTGCAAAGAGCTAGAAAAGCTTTGGCTTCTGTCAGAAGACTGACAGAAGGCCTGCCTGTAGAGAGCAGACTGGAGAAGTTTCTTCTGGGAAGAAGAAGTAAATTGGTTATTGGACTGTGGATGATCTGTGCTATGGCTTGCCCCAAAGATTGTCTGAATTTAGCTTGTGCCCAGAGACTTTGCCTAAGACTGAGTTTAAGCATGGCAGACTGATTAATCTTTCAAAAGATATTTCAAAGCAACCAAATATTGGGGTGGTGGCATGATTATTATTGGGGGCTTTTAGCCAGATTTATGTTGAAAATCAAGAGCAAAGAGCCAAGCAGGATGACTTAAAATGTCATGAGCTTGGCCAAAAAAGGAAGTGCCAGGAAAGCTGTGGACTTCAAAGACAGAGCTGAGAGGATCTCCAGGGCCAAGAAGGCACCAGAGGATTGAAAGGATTGCCTGAGGGCATCACAGGAGGCAGCAGGTCTCTATTCTTTGCAGTCTCAGAACTACAAAAGTCAGGGCCTTTGCCTTGAGGAAAAAGTTGCTGAGCACTTTTTTCCAGAATGGCGGCAGTGGCCACACCAGGTTCCAAAATGGTGCCTGCACGGAGAATTTGTTCCTCAGAATCAGGTGAAAATGTTCACTGATTCAGGCACTCAACTCCTACAACCAAGAAAGAAGGAAGCCTGGCTACTGCTCCAGCTGGCAGCAGACATTCACATCATCCACATGGCATTGGTTTTAGGTGCATTCAGAATGCAGGAGTTCTGAGATTAAAAAGGCTTCCACCTTGATTTCAGAAGAAGGCCTGGGAGGCCAAGCAGTGTGCCCCTGAGAAGGCAGTGTGTGAAGCAGACAGTGAGAAGCCAATTCAGTGGAAAACCCAGAAGTTTGAAAAGCCAGAAACATGGATCATCTAAGGGAAACTGCAAAGAGGGAGCAAAGCCAGCCTGAGAGAGAAGCCATGGGAGCTACAACTACCAAATGTGCTGTAGAGGCAGAGCCATGTAAGGCCTTTGGAACTTCCAACTTAGTGCAGACTGCTTTGGTTGCTGCAGTTGGAACTATGGGTTTTAATGTTTGCCCTGCTGGATTTTGGCCTTGTGCTGGTTCCAGTGTTTTGTATTACCCTGTTGTCTGCAGCTTTTGGAATGGTAATGTTTACCTTGTGCCTTTGAGTGTTGGATTTGTTTGACTTTTCTTCTGTACAGCAGCTCACAGCTAAGAGTTTGCCTTGGAACTTGGAGGAGACTTGAGACTTGGACTTGTGTCTAGTTGTCCCCCTAAAAACTCATGCAGTCATGGGACAGGGACTTCTAGAGTTTGACACTCACTCATGATCCACTGGGATTATGGGTGATCCAAGGATGACATTATGGGTCTGAGTACTGCTGGGATAATGGGTGTGGCCTGAGATGGATAGCCTGAATCAGAGAGCCTGTTCTCTGTTGCTGTTGTTGACTCTCTCTGTTGACTCTGTTGCTGCTGTTGGCTTGGTTTCCATTGTTGTTGTTTCACCACCATGAACTGCTGGCCTCTGCATTGTTTTCCTCTGTGTTGGAGCCAGCTGAGTATGGACTGAAACCTCCAGTAACTGTGAGCTAAATAATCCTTTCCTTCTTTCATTTCAGTTGTTGAGTATTTGTCCCATCAAAGAGAGAAGACTGAGATAATAACACTAATTAGCCATGATCAAACAAAAAGTCTACACTAGGATATATAGTTGTCACTATCCCAGAAATTTAGTGCAAGAACAAAATATTAAAACCTGTTGGAGAAAAGAGAAAAATAACCTATAAAGGAAAGCTCAATCACAATCACAGCAGACTTAACATAAATTTTCAGGTCAAGGAGAGCTTGGAGAGAAGTATGCCCAGACTGATGTAAAAATTTTTTTAAAAAGTGATGTATTAATAAGATACTGCCATGACAACACCTGAAAAAAAATTCATGAACATCAAACCAGTTTTCCGAAATGGTGTGAAAGATACTCTAGAAACAGCTAACAAGGATTACAATTCTTTGATCCCCAAAATAATGAATCTACAAGGAAAAGAAAGTAACGAATTGGGAAAAAAGGGGGGAGCCAACAACAGAAAACTAATATGGCAAGGATAAGTCAAGACATATCAGTTATAATAATCGATTTTAATATTCTCAATTCACAATCAAAAGAAACAGATAGGCAGAATGGATTAAGAAGCAAGATCCAACAATATACTGCATACAAGAAATGCCTAACTGAAAATGAAAACAGACTGAAAATCAAAGGATGGAAAACAATAATCCATGTAACAGAAACCAAGAAAACAGCAGTGGGTAGTTATTCTCCCTGCAGAGGAAGTGAATTTCAAGCTGAGACTATTGAGGGGAGTCAAAGAAGGTCACTGTATCCTGGCAAAAGGAACAATCTGAGAGGAAGCAATAGCAGTTATAAATATATATGTACAAATACTGGTGCACCAAACTATAGAAAACAAAATAACCAGGGTCAGTAAGATAGTACAGCAGACTAAGTGTCTGCTTAGGCAAGCACATGGACTGGGGTTGATCCCTGGAACCATACATAGGCCATGCTGGCCATGCCCCTAGGCAAGCTGAGCTGGTCAGTGAGACTGGGCATGGTGGCACACACCTGCAATCCCAGTGATGAAGAGGATGAAAACAAGAGTATCACTATGAGTTCCAACTACACAGTGAGACCCTGTACCACATAAAATACATACATACATACATAGTAATAGAAAAGAGCTAGAGAGTAACAGTTTAGTGACAGAGATTTTGCCTAGCATGTATAAGATACTAAATTTATAGTAAGAACTGCAAATATCATGGTACTAAGATTAAAGCTATCTATGGACCAGATTTTAGCTGTGCTGTCTATTTAGCCAAGTATCCTTAACACTCCCAAAATACAAGAATATCTACTGAATATTTGCTACATAGGTGGATTAAGCACTACTCTAAAAGTAAATATAGGTCAGAGTGTTCTAAAATTGAATTTCAAAGAATTAGAAAAGACACAAAATTGTTATATTTATCCACTGTTAATGTACACCAGGAAATCATGAAAAAGTATTTAAATGAAACACTGGAATTATGAGAGCTCAGCAGAGTGACTAAGCAAAAGATAAATGTGAACAATGTGAACTGGCAATGGCTATTTGTAAGTAAGGAAAATAAAGTTTCTGCTTATACTATTAACAGACATAATTAATTATCTGGTAATGCTTGCACTAATTAGTGTGAGAGCTGAGAAGAGCTATATTTACTGATCTGACAGAAGCACTGAAGCCTCAGAGAAATATACAATTTACCCAGTAAGAAGATCCAATTCCATTTTTTTTCCCAAAAAGATGCATTTTTTTCCAAGTACAAATTCTTTCTAAACTGGAGAATACAAATCTATAGAAATGGGTGAAGAGGATATTCATATATATACATATATGAATTTTATAGGCAGGAAAGTTGAGACACAAGGATGTGAAACATTTTACCCAAAGTTATGCAGGCAGATGGGATGCGGAGAGTTGTACAAGATAGTCCAGCTCTGGAGACTTTGAACTGAAATAGTGTGCCAAGCTGCTGCTCAGGGTTAACAAAACAGCCTCACCAGCTAAGAAATCAAAGAGGAAGTTACATGAATAACTGTGATGTTCTAAGAAGAAAATGATTTAACAACAGGAAACATTTTCTGAATGTTTTCCATATGCTAGGCACGTTAAATGTTATCTTACACCTAACAATAATCTGACAGAATGGACACATTTTCCCATTAGTTTTATACAGACCTCTAACAAAACTGAGACATGCAGGGTCAATAATTTTTCCAAAATTTTGATAACTATTATGTTACT
Organism: Capromys pilorides; assembly: GCA_004027915.1. NCBI lineage: Eukaryota > Metazoa > Chordata > Mammalia > Rodentia > Capromyidae > Capromys > Capromys pilorides. Next base: position 376 of record PVKN010025107.1, on the reverse strand, counting down.
AAGTGGTGGAACTGAGATTTAAACCCAGGCTTACATTTATACTGCCTACTTCCTTCAATAAAATATTATTTTACAAGAATAGGAATACTGTAGCAATTAAGTAGCTATTTAGAAAAGTCAATATTCTCATCTAGCTTTACATCAACATAAACTCAGAATTAAATGTTTAAATAGAAAAATCAAACTAGCCTAAGGTGAAATGTATTGAGAAAAGGAACATACCAAATGCCTGAATGGAAGAAAATAAAAAAATATTAAATTCCATATATAAAAATTAAAAATAATTTTAAAGCAAAATGTAAATTGTGTAAAAACTTCACAAAGATTATAGGCAAGGCTACAAGGAACTCACAGCTAAAGATATAAAAGATTATTA
>PVKN010025106.1:0-14245 GCA_004027915.1 Capromys pilorides | reverse complement strand
GACATGCACCCCAGCTCAGACCAGAGAAGCTCAGAGGGAATTATTATGGCTAGCTCTCCTCCAGCACCATTTCCTGAGTGGAAATGTCAAGACAGTCCTTTGCTTTAGCCCTTTCTCCATATATCACATAACTGATGTGTATGAATACCGCCAGAGGCAGGGCAAGTCTGCCTGCTGAGGTTTTGTTCCTCACTGTGAGCTTTCCTCTGTTCGGAGCCACATGGAAAATACCAACTGTGGGTAGTGGGAGTCCAAGGTCTAGGTGCTGTGCTCTTATGCTCTTTGATTTATTTTTTCCTATTAAAAACAAAGGGAGCCGGCGAGATGGCTCACTGGTCTAAAGCGCTTGCTTCAGCAAGCTTAGGCAACCACAGGGACTGCGGTTCAATCCCCAGCACCACATGCTGCGCCAGCCCCACCCCGAGTGCAAGCTGAGCCAGCCATAACGTAAGTAAGTAAGTAAGTAAGTAAGTAAGGAAAGAAAGAAAGAAAGAAAGTTAAAAACAAAGGGAAGTGGGGACAAGTAGGGAAAACAGATGCCCCACAAAGGCAGAGGATGTGGAACAGAAAGAACCATCTCTGGCTGGCGCATTGGCACCATGGGCTCAAGTCCCCTTCCTGACACCGCAGAGGACTCCCTGGAGGCACAAGGCTGACAGACCTGCAGGATCCTCACCCACGAGGGAGCCCACACCCGCCAGACGACAGGGCCCCGTGGGCCTCCCAACTTGTCTTCCCTTGTTTGCTGGCTCTGAAACTGCCCTTGGGTTATGGGGAGCAACAGGAGTGGGACAAGGACACAGCTGCTCTCCAGGATGCAGCCGCCAGGCCCTGCACGGGCCCCAGCTTCAGGGGGTGCTGCTCCCCCAGTCTCACACAGCGGCTACTTCTGAAGCCCCCATCACCCCCATCCTGAGTCTGCAAAGGTAACTCAGGGCCTCCTGGAGGCAGCTCTGGGGTCACAGTGCACCACGGTTTCACTCATGTGCCAGCCACAGCCACACCTTGGCCCCAGGCTGGCAGAAACAATGAATGGGTCTTCTCCATGCCCACTTCAACCCGCCCAAAGAGCGCCTCTGTTGTGCATGGTGCAGGTCTGTTCAAGCCACGTGGCCGAAAGCCCCATTCGTGCCTCTGCTCTGACGCGCTCCGCCAGAGAGGCCTCTTCCTCAACTCGCCTTGCACACCACCAGCCCCTGTGCCCACCCAGCCCAGACACCTACCTAGACCGACTGTGATCCCAGTGACCTTTGTCCCCGTGAGCAGGGACCGATACTAAGAATAGCCCCAGTCATGGGAAAGCGGAGCTTGTACGTTGGATGTGACTCACAATGGTGTCCCTGTCTCGAGCCCCAGGCAGCCAACAGCACCCTTCAGCATGCTGCCCTGCAGTGTCACACATCAGGAATCCAGTGGCATCACTGGGAAACTATGCTCCCCAGTGGTGCCCTGAGCTCAGCAACAGAGGCTCCCTGTTAGGAGGCGGTCGGGGAGGGAGGGCACCTCACACACAGGCCCGATCTCCCATCCTGCTGCGCCTCCACACCCCCTGCACTGTCTCCACCTCCCACTTGCCCGCCTGCCTCCCAGGCTGCAGCTGGGGAATTTCCTCTGGCTGCTTTGTCTAGGGGACAGGAACACAGGCACAAAATTCTAACTACCATGCTGACGGTGTGGGTTAAAGAACTTGGTACTGGCTCGAGGAACTACCAGGGGGGTTCATGGAGCGCTCTGGCAGCAGAGCAGGTCATCCTATAAAAACTTCCCTTCAGAGGGGCCCTCTGGATACCACCAACCAAAAGCAAATCTATCCGGACTGGTGAGATGGCTCAGCGGTCTAAAGGGCCTGCTTAGGTAAGCTTAGGCAAACTAAGGGACCACGGTTCGATCCTCAGCACCACATGCTGTGCCAGCCCCACACCTAGGGCAGGCTGAGCCGGTCATAATAAAAAATAAAAAACAAAAAGCAAAACTATCTATCCATCCATCCATCCATCCATCCATCCATCCATCCATCCATGCATCTTGGAAGGTATAGCTCCAGATAAATTCTTACTGATTTTGTTCGTATTTTAAGCCTCCTCTCCTTTGGAAACTGCACTGCCTATTACCTCGGCAGGGGCTGGTTACTAAAATCCCTCTTATTTTGGTCCCTTACCCTGAGACAAAGAACTGAGCAACGGAATATAGAGCAATGGGCTAGGACAAAATTGTAGTATTTTTTTTTTCTTCCTGCATTGAAGATTGAACCTTAACACACGCTAGGTGCTCCAGCAGTGGGCTGCATCCTCAGCCCTTTTATTCTGAGGCAAGGTCTCTTTTGTTAGAATTTTACTCTGAGGCAAGGTCCCAACCTCGTTGCCTAGGCTGGCCCTGACTTTATTTCACTCAATCTGCCTCACCCTCCCAAGCAGCTGAGGCTGCAGGTGACAGCCACTCAGCCAAGCTGTACTCTGATCTTCTCATGAATGATCTTTCCGTTTCAGCAGCTCATGTCTCTTTTCACTTTCCAGTCTTGCAGGCTGGTGAGCAGGACTCGGTTGGACTTCAGCTTTTCCTCCCACTCCTTCCTCATTTCCATTTCAACCACAAGCACACAACTCTGCCATCTGTCCCCTGGTGAGAGGCTGACGTGGGGCAGCTGGCTTCCCCACGGACAAGAGGCCAGCAGCACCGGGCAGCTCCTCTTCTGGGCAGAATTCTCATACTTCTGGAGTCCTGAGGCTTCCACAGTGCCCATCTCTCTTGCCCCAGCCCGGGAGTTCCGTGGTCAGCACTCTGCCTTGTCACCACTGTGCCCACAGCTTTGGACACTGTCTCGCCAACAAGCGCCGAGCCGCCAGAACTCCCTGCTACTGAGTGATGCCAGTTTCACCTCCACCTCTTATTGATCCTCACATTCTCAGGGCCAGGTACTCATCAACATCTACTGAATGATTTTACTAAAAGAGGCCTGTGGCGGGGGGAAAAGCAGAAGCATCTAACAAGCCACCTAACACCCTTCTCTTTAGGAGCTGTATTTGGGACCAAACAATCGGGGTGACTCCCTAGCTACAGTGCATCAGGCTGCTCCCCAAAATAAAAATGACCACACCTCCAGTCCTCTGCAGGCTTATTTGCTATGCTGAAAAGCTACAATTCTTCAGTTCTACTCCAACGTTCAAATGAAATATCTCAGTGTGAGCGAGATACCGCATTTATTTTAACATATGAAACTCTCACGGTTGGTCACCCTTGCAGCGGGGCTGGTTCGGCCCAGATAGCATACATCTGGCAGGTGGCTCTCCGACAGAACAGGCCTGACGGGCCCCTCCCTGCCAGCCAGGTGTCTCTACCCACAGCCAAATGATGACAGCAAAAACAGCACACTCCAATCCAGAAATGACCCATCTGGTAGAAGCGTATCTGCCGCCCGTACTGCAGCAGCCATCCAAGAGTGGGGTGCGTGACGGGAGACCCTAAGCGGCAACCCTGTCTAACTAGTCGTTTGTGGAAGACCCCAAAATCAGTCTCCCTCAAGTCCTTAGGAAATGTTTAATAGGAAATGAAAGAGAAAATAACCTGTGGTTACTTGCTTTCTGGACCACCTCCACCTGAAGCTGCATCAGGCCTTCGGCCCGAGGTTGATACTGCTGGCAGTTGAGGGTAGAGCTTTGAAAACACGGGAGAGCATTCTGGGCATTTCAGCTTGGTTTTATGCCTACAGGAACCTGCTACTATTTCTCCTGAGTTACACCTTTCCTTTGACACCCCCATCCCATGACCCAGCCCATCTCACCTCGGACATCATCCTTATAGGGTGCATTCTATGTCTGGTCATATTTAGCATAATAAACCACTGCCCAGTCATTCTATTCTAGAAATATGTTCCTCCATGAATGGCTTGGAACTCCAGGGCAGCAACTAGACTGAAAGATCTAATCATTTATAACAAAGAGCATTCTGATAAAATACACTTGATGAACATAGTCATGAACAATAACTAAATAAACCTACGCTTATTTATTATTCAGACAGCCAGCATCCCATAATGGAAACAGGTTACAAAACAGCCATGAAATTAATTCAAACCAATCTGTTTTGCTTTGGCTTGGTTTCCTGGAGCACAGTGTCCCTGTAGTTCAGGCTGGTCTTGGGCTCAGGGGGATCCTCTCAAGTGTGGGCCACCTCACTGGGTTTAAAACTAGCTTTCGACTGTCAAGTTCATCTCTGACGTGTCAGACCGAAAAACACAGAGGGAAGTTTTTTTTAAAAACTTCTAATTTAAAAAACAAAGAATAAAGGCCAGCCAGATAGCTCAGCGGACTGAAGTGCCTGCTTAGTCAGACAGCAGCAGCCGGGGTTCGAGCCCTGGCATATCATGCCAGCCCCACCCCCAGGGTGTACCGAGACGACAATTAAGACTGGGCATGGGGGTGCACGCCTATAATCCCAACACTTGGGAGGCTGAAAACAGGAGAATTACTACAAATCTAGCCTACATAGTGAGGCCCTGTAGACCTTGTCCTAAATTCATAAAAAAGAAAAAAATATATATAGGTGGGGGGGCAAATCTGTTTTGTTTTGTTTTTCATATTTTAAAAATTACCTGTCAAGGGGCCGGCGAGATGGTTCAGTAGTCTAAAGCGCCTGCTTAGGAAAGCTCAGGCAACTGCAGGGACTGCGGTTCGATCCCCGGCACCACATGCTGCGCCAGCCCCACCACCAGGGCAGGCTGAGCCAGCCATAAAATAAGTAAATAAAGAAACAAGCAAACAAATAAATAAAATAAAATAAATAAATAAATAAAAATTACCTGTCAGGCAATGAAAGACAGAGACAACATTGTTTTAAATAAAAATTAAAAAACAAAAGAAAAAAAAAACATGAGCCAGGCATGGTGGCACACACCTGTAATCCCAAAACTTAGAAAGCTGAGGAAGGAGGACTGCGGTAAGTCTGAGATCAGCCAGGGCTACAAAGTGAGGTCAAGGCCAGCCTGAACTGTGTGGTAGAACCCTGTCTCAAAAAGACAATTTCTCTTTAAAGTAGAATAATTTAAAAGTGAATTTAGACCTGAGAAAGTCCCACATGGGAAGCCATGGGCACAAGGCTTTTGTCTCAATTATTCCCTGGTTCAGTGAACAATCTTTCAACTCTTCTCACTTCTCTGGGTTTTGTTTGCCCGTTCCTCAAGCAGCAATAGTTATTTCTGGTCCTTCTGACTTTATAAAGATTTGAATTAAGTCCTTAGCTTACAGAAAGACAGAGGGAGAGATGGAAGGAGGGAGGGAGGGAAAAGGAGGGGTAGGAAGGAGGGAGGGAAGAAGGGAGGAGGGAGAGAACTTAAAAGAAGCAATCACAGTACAGAACAGTTCAGGTGCAACAGAAAATACAAGGGAATGAAACAGAAGAACTGGAACAACACAAAAATACTTTTTGAACAGATTTTTCAAAGGGAAAAATGAAATAAAAAGGACTAAGTTTTTTAAATTGTGCAAGTTCTAGATAAAAATTAAGGCTTCCAAGAAACAAATTGACCTTCCATATAAAATAGAAAGTGAAGGTTAAAACAAAGTTAAGGCTCATAAACAATGTTTTATATATTTTAAATGAGAATAAACACTGAGGATTTTTTCAAGTTAGGGATGACTCTGAGGTCCTTGATTTAATTATGATTAAGCAAGCACCAGAAGAGCTGGCAGATGGGAAATGCTTTGCAGTGAAAGCTTCACGTTGGTTCTGGTTTGGGGAAGCCTTGCCCCCTCTGCCACCAGGAACTCCTGTGTCTTGGGATCCAAGCTGCGCATCCAGCAGCAGCGCTTTTCTGTCTCCCTGGCCAACTGGAGTGAGCCCACCAGCCCTGCCCATGAGCACTGGCCCTAAAGAGACAGATCCACCAGACCCGGGGGTGGAAGCATGGACACCTGGTCGATTACTCAGGCCCAGGACAAGCCCTGTGGGCTGGCACTGGCAGGGCCAGAACGACAGACTTCATTCTTGCTTGGTAGGCTCCTCAGGCCAGCAGGGCTTGGGTCTGAGGACGAGGCTGTCACACTTCTGTAGCACACGGGGAAAGGCCTTTGTTTTCCTCCTGCTTCTCACACACACCTGCACGATGCTCAACAACGGGGGACGGGAGCTGTTCCTCTCTCTTAAAAAGGCAGCCTCTATTCAAATGCAGCCCGCTCTTTCCTCTAAACCCACCACAAGTGCTGTCGAACCATTTCAGCTTAACTCTTGGACAGCAACCCAGTGATGCTCAAGTCAGGAAGTGGGTTTCTCTATAGCTTTTTCCCCTCAGGTCTTCTAGGTAACCATTTCTTTTAAGGAATCACCAGAGATGGTCCGACCTTGGATTTGGGGGTAAGACAGGAGAACTTGGTAATAAACCAAAGAAATATTTTTCTATCCAAGGTAAATATCTAAAAATAAAATATCTTCCTAAATATCTAGGTGGCCTGAGAAGCAAAGTGGATTTACTGGTTGGAATTAAGAAGCTGGACTTTCGCAGTGTAACTGTCTTGGGAAGATTCTCAGGTTCACCATCAGTGATTTTGAACCTAGAACGAGAGACACCCCTGAATGTTAAGAGGAGGAGAAATCACCAGCTACGCATCTTAAAATTGGGGGAAGTAAATTAGATCCTAAGCGATCATGATGGTTTCTGACCATGGGTCCAGATTATGTTGAAAGCTAAAGGAGACTGCTATCATTACGGAGCTGTACAAGCAACGCTTTCAGGTCAGCCTATCCCAACGAGCAGAGAGAGGCCCGCCTACGCCATGAGGAATAGCAGCCAGAGAAAGCCTGCAGCGACCTTACGAGAAACTGCACGCCTCCACAGAACCGTGCTTTACTACGCTCTCTCCAGCACAGCCATGCCCAGGCTCCTTACAGAGGTTAAACTTTCACATTCAATCACCCTAGGAGAACTTTCACTCTCTTTATCTCTCAGGGAGAAGTGAGTCACACAGAAAACAAAGCCACTGGGCTAGTGGCAGTCAACAGTATGCCCTGAGCTTTTCTGTGTTCTCCCTGGGAGCATCGAAACATGGCCCCCACACGGCCCTGAGGCCCACCTTACGAAGAGACAGATGAGGACACTGTGCAGGACTACTGGACTGCCCGACTCTGCCCTGGTCAGAGCTCCTCCTGTAGGAAGCAGAAGGCACTGGCTCTACCACACACACGCCTGGTCTAGGTTTCCTAGGCATGCTGTAGCCCAACACAGGCCCGCTAGGGCACCAGAGCTCCTCCCTGGGCAGCTGGGACACAAGCAGCCCCCAGGATCTGGCTCAAACTTTCCTGGAACTGGGCTGCAGGTGGAGGGTCCTCTGACCCAAAGTGGCTTCCCGACCCCTAGCACGGCCCAAATGTTAGCAATTTTCCCTCTAGTTGTTGGACACCATGAAAAAAACGTGAAAAGCATCTTCTTTGTTCTGGGGACTTCTTGACTTCAGACTACACAAATTTCTTCCCAAGCAAACTCATCTCCCTCATTTATACGAGGAGGGTAACACATCCACTTTCTATGATTTTTGTTGAACTTAGAAAACATCAATGTGCTATATGGTAGAGGCTTATAGACAGTAGGAACTTAATAAATATGGGTTGAGTTGCACAGCTGCAGGGACCCGGCTGATATTAAAAATCTGTTCTGTCCGTTATCCTGCCAGAAAATGCGGGCAATTTATAAATGAGGTACACTGGCCTCTAACTTCCCTTTAGGATTATCCTGGAAAAATAAAACCCTTGGAGCATAAAGTGGTCGTTAGCAGCTGGCATTTGTACTTCTGCGGTGGCGAGGGTAGGACCCTACCCTGGGTCCTTTCCATAAACCAGTTCAGCAATTCCAACGCATCTGTGAGAGAGGAACTACTGTTACCACTTTGCAGAGGACAAAAGTGAGCCACAGAGATGCGCATGGCCACACAGTGAAAGAGTCAGAGTCCCTGCTCTTAACCCCCACATGACACAGCCCTGACCCATGGCCCCTGGGAAAGCCGCACAGACTGGCCGCCTGGCCTGGCCTCACCAGCCTCCGACCTAAAGGCTTCCCCAGGGACAGTGGGGTGCTGACGCTCCTGGGGCTGGCACATGAAAGTCACTTTAGGGAGACTGGGAAAAGCTGCGCTGTTCTCGACTTGAGCGTCTCCTCTGCGCGCCCCCTGCTCACTCTCCACAGCAGGGAAGCCATCTTGGGCAGAGCTGCACAGCCGCAGCATCCAGCAGGCCTTTCCCAACAGAGCTGACCGGGAGTTCCCGGGCCCACTGCTGACTGGCCCTAAGGACTTGGGTGGATGTCTCCGCAGCTCCCTGCGTCTTACTCCATGGAAACACTTCGCCCCACAGGTGAGAAGGTGGAGCTTCAAACTGGAGAGGGAGTGGAATTCTCAAGTAGTCACAACCCAATTCCATCGCTTGGAGTGAAATATTGTTACAGAGAGAACAACCCCAACGATGGGAGGCTCCGAGGCTCCTCTGAAACACATTAGGGGGGCAAGGAGTTGTTCCCAAGACAGAAGGGCCAATCCGCAAGTTCCCTGCTGCTCAGAGTCCAGGAAGGCACCCACAGGGCCTCTGTGGAGGACACGCCGGAACGTGTCGGCCAGGCCCTCCCACTCTGTGGACCCCTTCACAGTGCAAAGTAAGACACCGACAGGCACGGCCAGCTGTGGGCTTCCAAGGCCACGTGCAGAAATGTGGAGCCTTAACCTGCCACATTTTTTAAGACATCCAGGGCGAAAAACAGCTAACAATGAGGTCAGATTTTACTATCATCTGACCCTTTCTACTGGTAGAAGAGGATAAAGGAAAACTGTCCCAAAGTTAATCAGTGGAGGGGCAGATGCAGAAAAGCTGCTCTGTAGGCAGTGGACAAGGGATTTCCCTCCCTTCTAGTTCAAACACTTCTCAGAATGTTCCTCCCCATTGCTCCCAAGTATGTGCCCGTCCAGCTCACCACAAAGCACTTTGTTAACCCATTATTTGGTCCAGAGTGCAGCCTCTGGCTCTCGTGTCCCTCAAGGGTCCACCACAAGCATGGAGGCTCCACTCCCAGGGCCTGCGCTGGCCTGCAGGAGGGCTCCAGTTAAGCTGCCTTCCTGCCCGCAGCTCACCACAAAGGTGAGCTGGAAAAGGAGAGTGAAGGCGCTCCCCTTCTGGCATTTCTCCTTCCCAAGTCCTCTGCCTCTCATCCATCCGGGCTCACCATGCTGAGACTACAATGGCTTCACAAGCCCGTGGGCCAGTTCCAGCCCACCCGACATCAAGTCAACCGCTTCGCCTGGGCCTCTGAATGCGGCTGCCCTCCCAGCCTATCAACAAGCTGGACCTCCTCAGGTTCACCCCAACCACAGAGTCTTGTACCAATGTCACCCCCACAGAGGGACCTCGTACTCCGGAGCCTGACTCAAGCAATACCTTCCAGCCCTTGAAAGTTTCCACCATCCCTGAGTGACACACCCACCTGTGTTTAGATCTTTTCACACCTGCAGAAACTCAACTAGTGACTTGTTCCTGCGGCCCTTCCCCTCCTCATCGCTAACCAGGCTCCCACCAAGCGTTTTCTCAGCTGTCGCCTGTGCTCCAGCATAGGGAGACTGTTTTGCAGCCCAGCTTTCCCTCAGACATGGTGACTGCTGGTCCTGCTGCCAAATCTTAGGTCTTATTCTGAATCGTAACGATTTGAAACACTTCCTTCTGCAGTCCACTGGTTTATTTTCAAAAAACATGTTGGGGCAGTAGCTCTGGATCGCTGAACCCTAAACTCCAAGGTCCTGGGTGTGGCCTCAGGACCTTCCTGCGTAACTCAAGCCTGGCTCAGGTGCCATTCATGAAACAACAAGAAAAGGACGTATCTCAGGACGACAGAAGTGATTCGAAAGAACCTACAGCAGAACGTGCGGGGTTTATTTTTCTACCGGATAGGGACCTTTCTGTGGGGTGCCTAATAGACCTCCCTCCTTAAAAAACACTACTGGGAAGTTAAATTCCAGACAGTCTCAAATTGACCCTTAAGGAAAGAGAGAGGCTGCTCATAAATCTGTACAACACTGTAAAATGTAAGTTCATGACAGGCAATGAACAGCTTTAGGTTCATTCTTTTGTGGGCTGTAGGTAAGAAAAAAGACAACCACTCAACTGCAACTGGCAGGGACACATGGACACTGCTGAGTGACACCACCAGACCCTCTCAGGAAGGACTGTCGCAGCCGTGGGAAGAACCCATCTCTGTGGCTGTGTGTGACTCTCTAGAATGAAGTTTGAGGAAGGTGATTCACAGGCCACCAGCGCTACCTGAACCATGCATACACAGCATCTATTCGTGACAAGAAGGAGACACGGCCCTAAAACCTCTGGAGACAAGGGGGATATGCCAGAAGTATTCTCACTCCTTAGTGTGCAGAGGGACTTTGTACTCAGGTAAGGTTTTTGACACTTAAGATTTAGTTCAGGAGGTATACTCTTGCATGCTGCAATCACATGGCTTTGAATAAATCCGTGTGTGTGTGTGTGTGTGTGTGTGCACATGCGTGCGCGCGCATGCATACATACGCATGCCTCAGCTGCACAAAGCATAAAATGGGGCTAGTGGGACAGAAGTGAGAATGCCATTGGATAATTCATATATTCTTCTATACCTACTGATATTGAAACCAAAAGAGAATCAGAGATGCCTATATTTTCTGAGGACAAGGAAAGCATTCTGCAGAGGTACATAAAATATACAGAAAACACAGGGCTACTTCTCTCAGATGAGGCTGCAATTAGGAGGAGTTCAGAAAGTATCTTCGAACAAGAAAAAATGGAGCTATTCTGATTGCATCAGCCTGATAACCGTAAGCAGTTCACAGTGAGGAGGAGAAGGGATATTTTGGCGGAAGCCAGCGCTGCATTTGATGTCTTCTTAAGCCAGCTAAGCAGCAGGCTTTCAAGCCTTGTTATCTGCCCCCACATCTCGACCTAATTTAACAAGTTGCCATAGGAGCCCCGTGAAGACTGATGCAATTTTCTTATCTTTGGAGGAAGAATGTAACCGTGCAAGAGAATGAAAATTCAGTTTCTAACTGATTTCCACGCTTACAGTGCAATAGCTAAGACATCATATGAAGAAACGAAATATATTCTTTCAAAGGTGATGCGGACAAAAATCTGGATTTCTAGGGAAATAGGAGAAAGGTGAGTTTTTTTTTTTCTCCAGGTCAGAGACTAAACATTCATCCTTTATTTCAGACCAAACTGCCATAATGTAAGAGGGTCCAAGACCTGTCACTACCTTGCCATACACACTCTGGAACAAGCCAATTTTAACAGAGTAAAGGCAGAACTGACAGAAAATAGGTGTGACTCAGGCTCAAGGAAAACGTGTTGTTAACACTTGCAAAGGGTTTCCACTCTCCAAGGGACTTTTCCAGATCCCCATTCAGGGGCACTCTTGTCACTGTCTGGATGGAAGGGCAACAGGTTCCATCTCTTTCTCTGTTCCCTAGGATGCATCTGACCTAAGGCAGAGCCACCATAGAAGGTCAAAGCCAGGGAACAGGCGCAGGGTCAGCCTGTGTTGCTCCTCTGACACTCGGCACAGGAAAAGAGCCACGGAATGAGGGCTGCTCCCCCACATCTCACAAAACGCAGCCTGCCAGCAAGGCCTCAACAATAACAGAATCCGGTCAAGTCTACGGCCACTCATGGCCACGTGAATTCCATCCACAGCGAGCTCCTAAGGGTCGCTGCCTTCTCTGTATTCAGCGTGGGCCCTTTGCTGAAACAAGTGACCTGCTGCAGTGAGGGGGTTTTCCCCCTGTCTAGGCCAATGTCTAATGCTCTCACGTTTAGTTAGCTGATTTGGTTTTATTACATCTTCACACATTTCAACTGTGGAGATAAGGATGAACACTTCCACTGCACTAAAAGTAGAACGGGTACAAGGTGAATTTGCCTAAAATCACACAGTGTGTGATAGCTGGGAGGAGCCCAAGAGGACTTCTGTTTTCTGGACTATTGTTTTCACCACCATTTGACAATCGGAAAGATACCATTCTCAACAACTAAAGAACAACTGAATGGTGAGGTGTTTATAAATGTTTTTCACTCAGCCTATTATTCAATCTTTGAGACTTCTAAGTTGCAATGCTTCTCCCTTCTCCTCCACTCACAGACTGCTCTACTCTTTGACCCCAGGTGGTAGCAACACACAGAACTCTGGAAGGAAGGGAGACTAGAGGGAGGGAGAAGAGGGAGGAAGGAGGGAAAGGAAGAAGGAGGGAGATAGTTCTCAAGACGCTTTCCCCAGTTTTATGCTATACTCTGTGTACAACCGAGGATGTCTTACTTTATGACCAGGTTCTCAACCAAAGCCCAGGCTCTCAATGTACATCAATTATTTTCTACAGACTTTCTTCATCCCCTACTGCTCCAATGAAAGGTTCGCTCTTGGAAGAAAGTCAATCATAAAGCTAAGGGAGAAACAGAATTGCTTATATAAGCCAGGATGGATCTGGACAGAGTGTAGGGCCAGGAAGGACCTGTTTCTCACCTTCGAACTGCTAGGCTAATGTCAACTGCATGACGAAACAGTCTATGACAAAGTCCATTCATTCAGTGATGCCTTTGAGAGAAGCAGCCACTGGTTTTGTTTGGAAAGACCTCCCCAGAGCAGGCCTGGAAAAAGTCCCTTGATGCCATGCCATTAGACGGCTTCCAGGAACATCAAATCATTACAGCTGCCTCCCCCCAGATGTGGAAAAAGGCTCAAAATATAAGTTTCCTACCATTCTTGGAAACAATCCCTTGGGATAGAATATACTATCCATTTCCAAAAATCACCATCTATTTAAATCAAAAGCAGATTAGCCTAAAAGGCTGAAGACCTCTTAGTGACGTCTCCCCACTCTCTTTATAAAAGAAACAGGGTGTCCTTGGGTCTCTAGGTCAGTGGCCCCAGGCCTTCTGCTGACCCCACCCACAGAAAGGTGCAGATGGGCTGCCTAGGCGGGAAGCACGCCTACCTGTGTAGCCAGCCAGGGCAGCAGCAGGAATGACAGGCTTGTCCTTGTTGAGGTCAGCGCGGTCACGCACATAGTCCTTGAAGGTGCCCTTGGGCTTGTGGTTAGGCAGGGCAGCCGGATAGTCCTCAGAGTCGAAGCTGTCATAGGAGGGAACGCGCTGCAGGCTGTTGAAAGATGACTGGCTGCTCCAAGACTGGGTGAGGCGGTCACAACTATCGTAGCTCTCTATGCTCTCAAAAGAGTCCTGGCCTCCGAGTTTACCTGGAGGTAAAGGAGGAGGTAGGAAGAGGCGGGGGAGGGGTTGGGAAAAGACAACTGTGAAAACCCTCTCATGGAGAGACTGCTAATCAGATCTGCAGGAGGGACAGACAAGCGAGGGAGGCTTGGGAGTGGCAGCTCCACAGACTTCTATGCTAGAGGAAGGGGACTGAGCTAGGACACCCCTGCAGGGCCATCCGCTGCCACTCTGCTGCTGCCTAGCTTATAGTTCCTAAGACAAAGATTCAGAGTCCCATGTCGCTCATATTTGTCTGATAGACACAACAGTGCTTGTGGGACCTCAACAATTTTAAAGTCAAAATCGCAAAGCTGAGAATATCATGTTTTCATGGAATTCCTAGTAATGTATTAGATCCCATGAATTAATAAAGAAATCAGAATAGTTATCAGACTGAATCCTTTTTGTAAGTCAATGTGAGCAGATTAGTTTGAAAGGCCCAATTTGGAAAATATTTTGATCATAAAAAAAAAAAAAAAAACCTCCATTACATTGAGCACAGTGACCTTCCTTAACCTTGGAACAAACTGTTATTTTTAAACATGTTCCCCAAAATACTATTTTAAGATGAAATAAATGTCCTATCTTTATGTCATCTCAAATACAGAAACAAGTTATGGGATGTTAGTTCCTGGAGATTAAAAACACACAATCATTTATTTCCAATTGAAAATCGTGCTCTTTAACCTTTCAAAATATAACGCAGCTCTTGAAACCTGTGCTTCTCAGGGAAGTGGGGGCAGAAGGAAACATGAAGGTGCTTGAAGAGTTAAGGTCCTCAGCGGTGTCAGAAATTCTTACTCTGAGTTGCTTAAGGCATTCTTAACTAACCACAAGATCATGCAAGTTCATTAATTTCCCAAATCAGGTTATAAACAGCTGCTATGATTGCACAATAACTCATGGAGAAATTTCCATTGGCAAAAAATGCCACTGAAAAAGAGCCCAGCAATTTTTTTTTTTTTTTTTTTTTTTT
>PVKN010025105.1:0-14225 GCA_004027915.1 Capromys pilorides | reverse complement strand
GAAAAGGGTAAGAAACTATTTCAAAAGGCTGCATTTCAATAATCGAAGAATCTAGAATAAATGCATGAATTTCTAGACACGTATGAATTAACAAAGTTTAACCAAGACAACATAAAACTCTGAATAGACCAATAACAGACAATGAGATAGAGGTAGTAATTAAATTCCTACCAACTAAGAAGTCAAGGATCCACTAGATTCACAGCAGAATTTTACTAGAACTTCAGAGAAAAACTATCACCAATACTTTTCAAACTTTTCCATGAAACTGAAAGGGAAGACACACTGCCAAACTCATAACTTGATGGTAGTAAAATACTGGTACCAAAACTGAGCAAGGATTTAACAAAAAGAAGAAAACTATGTACCATTTTCCTTAATGATCACAGATGCAAAAATCCTCAACAAGATACTCACAAACATAATATAACAAATCATTAAAAATATACATTATGATTAAGTAAGCTTCATTCAAGGATACAAGGATGGTTTAACATATACAAATCAGTAAATATCATATACCACATGAACAAAAGCAGGGATAAAAATCACATGATCATCTCAAATAGATAAAGAAAAAGCCTTTGAGAAGATTGATGATAAAAACTCTAATGACAATAATAAGTATATAAAGAACTTAAACTAATAAAATCTACTGATGACAAACTCACTGCCAACATCACGCTAAATGGGGAAAAACTGTAAGTATTTCTTCTCAAATCAGAATCAAGACAAAGGTGGGTGTCTACTTTCACCATTCCTGTTCAATAGCACTGGAAACTTACCCAGAGCAAGGGAAAGAAATAAAAGGGACAAGAATAGGAAAAGAAGTTTGTCATCGAACTAGATGACATGATTCTTTACATGGAGGACCCAGAAAATTCCCCCAAAAGATTCTTAGAGCTATGAAACTCAGCAAAGTGGCAAGATACAAAAACAACACATGAAATCAGTACCACTCTTATACATCAATGATGAACCAACCAAGAAAGAAATCAGGAAAATAATCTCATTCACAGTAGCTTCCAAAAAAGTTAAATACCTATGAATTAACCTAGCCAAGGAAATGAAAGACTTCCATAATGAAAAATATAGTCCTCTGAAAAAGCGATTGAAGAGCATTAGAAAATGGAAGTATACCTCCTGTTCCTTGACAGGCAGAACCAATGGTGTCCAAATGGCCATATTACCAAAATGCAATTTTTTAAAAATGCAATTCCAATAAAAAGTAACAACAGCATTCTTTATAGAACTGTACAAAAACACTTGTAAAATGTTTATGGAATCAGAAGAGACCCATAATAGTCAAAGCAATTCTGGGCAACAGAAGCAAAACAATAAACACTGCAACCCCAAATTTTAAGTTACACTAAAAGGTAAACAAATAAAAACAGCACTTTCCTGGAACAAAAAAATAGATATGTTGACCAGTGGAATACAACTGAGGATGCAGAAGCAACTCTATGTACCTTCAGCCATCTGAGTTTTGACAAAAGAATCCAAGACACACTCTGGTGAAGGTAGCCTCTTTAACAAATGATGCTGGGGAAACTGGTTATCCATGTACTGAAGAATGAATCTAGATTCACATCTCTGATGCTGTACTAAAATAATATTCAAGTGGATCGAAGACCTAGATATAAAAACAGAAACACTGAATCTGCTGGAAAATAAAAGTAGGTAAAACTCTTCACCTACTTTAAGATACAGACATAAGCAAGGACTTTCTGAACAGAACTCCAATTTTACAAGAAATAACAGTAAGAATCAACAAATGGGATTGTACTGGTTGATACATTGTGTCAACTCGAGAAGCTCAGAAGTGTAATTAAGTGACTCAGCAGAGAGCCGGGGTTCTTACTTTGTAAACATCCTCAAACTATGCACAAGAAGCACATTGTGTGAGTTCCACACTCTCATCGCAGGGTAGCCAGCTTATGCATAAGGAAAGAAGAAGCAGCAGCTGCTGCCCCTCCCCTTGCTCTTTACTGTTTTCTGCTCCCAGCAATGGCTGCTCGCTGCCATGGGCCGATCTGCCTTGGTGCCAGCTGAGTATGGACTGAAACCTCCACTAACTGTGAGCTAAATAAACCTTTCCTTTCTTAATTTTGGATGTTGGATATTTTGTCCCAGCAACAAGGGAAAAGTACCCTACACAGTGATCAAAGTTAAAAAACATCTGCACAGCAAAAAAAATCAACCAACAGAGTTGAAGAGACAACCTACAGAATGGGGAAAAGCTACCAACTACTCTTCAAACAGAACTAATATCAAGAATATAGAAAGAACTAAAAATATTAAAACCCAAAATAAAAGACTCAATAAAAAAATGGTAAGTGGAATGAACAGACACTTTGCAAAAGAAAAAGTTATCAATGGCCAATAAGTGCATGAAAAATACTCATCTTTATCCATTAGAGCAATACAAATCAAAAGAGCACTAATGTATCATCTTACTCCAGGAAGAACAACTGTCATCAAAACCTCGAAAACAACACATTCTGGCAAGATTGGGGGGCCATGAAAGAACCCTTCTACATTGTTGGTGGCAATATAAACTAATACAATTACTATGGAAATCACTATAGAGTTGTTGTTTTTTTGTTTTTGTTTTTGTTTTTGTTTTTCAGTACCAGGGATTGAACTCAGGACCCTGTGCTTGCCAGGCAAGCACTTATTCTACTGAGCTATCTCCCTGGCCCCAAATTTTTTAATATATTTTAAAAAATAGAAATTCCACTTGACCTGGCTATTGTCCTTTTTGGGATCTTCCCAAAAGAGTTAAAAAGATATCATAATTATAAGTGCATGGTCATATTTGTAGCAGCATAATTCCTAACAGCTAGGTTGTGGAAGCAGCCTATATGCCCATCAGCAGATGACTGGACATATATGTACAACATATACACAATGGAGTCCTACTTGGCCATAAGAAAGGATACATATGAGCCACCTGTAGGAAATGGTTGGATGTCAAGACCATAATGCTAAGGGAAATAATCTGACATGGCAGGCTAAACACTGCAGTTTCTCTCATATGAAGATATCCCAAATATAAGTAATTTAAGTAACCAGTTGAAAGGGAAATGTGCTTTGTGGAGATGGGAAAGGGCTCTCAGGAAAGAAGCAGCAGGCTAAGTGAGGTAGGAGGGGAATGTAAAAATGATTAGGATGAAATATGTATAAGTACCGATTCCTCAAGATGAATGTAATTCTTTCGTATAAGTACAAACATGTACTTATAACACATACACACACACACACACACACACACACACACCCCACTCCACACATAAACACAAAATGCAGATTCTCAGGTTTTCTCCTGGAGCCGCTGAGACTGGGCACAGAGTTCCGAAGCTGCCTTTTAACACATCCTCCAGGTGACTGTGTTGTGTGGCTACAGACAACGATTTTTAATTGAAAGGGTCACGTGATCACTCCCCATGGCATCTGAGCCGCTTCAACCAGAAGAATGATCAGACAGCTTGAGATCGCTTGTCACTGGACAAGAACACATTTAGGCGTGGAACTCACACTGCTGTTTGGGACGTTGTTCTCCAAAGACAGCCTTCCTGAGGGTCTTGGAACAAACAGGGCACGTTTACTAATTTATTCATTGCTCTGGAATTCCACTACAGGTAGCACTGCCTCTGGGGACACTGTCTAATTATCCAGTGACATTCTGATGCAGGGGGCTGTGTGAATCACAGTCAGGATAAGCAGGGACACCCCTTATCCCCGAGGACCCCTTGAGGTGGTCAGGGAAGAACTGTACCCAGGCCCAGAAGTCCTTTCTTTCAGAACATTCCTTAGGAAGAAGGGAGGTTAAGGGTTAAACCTAGGAGGAGCCGAAGTTGTCTACAGGGGGCAGAGATGCACCTGCCCCACTTTCCCAGCAAGGGAGGCAGAGGCAGGAAGAACATTCAAGGCTGAGCAATCCAATGAGAACTGGTTTTTTGAGGGAAAGGAGGAACCAGAAAAAGAGGGGAGAAAGAAAAGTGATTTGGGGGCTGGAGAGATAGCTCAGTGGTCTAAGGGCCTGGAAAGCACCAGGATACAGGTTCGATTCCTGGTACCACACGCTGTGCTGGCCCCAAAACTGGGCATGATGGCGTATGCCTGTAATCTCAGTGCTGGGGAGGCTGAGACAGGAGGATCACCACAAGTCCAAGCTGTGTAGTGAGACCCTGTACCAAATAAATTTACATATATATATATATATATATATATATATGTATATATATATATATATATATATACACATATATATATATATTTCCTTTTAACGTGAAAAAAAAAAAAGAGAAAAATGGTGATTTTACCAGAAACCCAGAAGGATCTGAATGGCAAAACCATCTATCCACTAGGACAAGCACCTGTGGGGCCTCACACTTCCGGGCTCAGGGGTCCCTGTCACATGAGGGTGACTGAGCCTGGCCAGCCAGCCAGAGCCTTCACACTTCTCACATGACCCCAGCTCCTCAAACTTTAATTTTCATCTTCTGAGGACTAGAATAAAAATCTGCTTAGGATTCTGCTAGGATTCTGAGGTGCTTCAGGCAGAATCGGTAGAGCACACCATTATCAGTTTTTCTCCTGGCAGATGCCAAGACCCGAGACACATTCTTCCGGGATGAGGAAAAAAATCCTTGATCCTGTTCCGAGTATCATTCAGTAAGAAAACCCATTTTAAATCAGCATCATGGTCCTGCTGTCCCCAGTTCCCTCCCTATAGCAAAGAGCTGCCCTTGGGAGCCTTGGTGCCAAGTGATGGCCTCACTTGTTTCTCATTGGTTTCCGCCACTCCCAGTAGCCAGTGAGCTGCCAGGGCAGGACCAGGCCACCCATATTTCTACAGCTACACTGGACCAATAGGAGCTGCGCACTGACAGTCCTGGCTGAAGCCCACAAAGCAGATTCCTACCGCTCAGATGTCAGCCCACAGGACAGCGACACCTTTCCCCACAGGTACAGGGCCTCTGGTCACCATCCCTTCCTGTCTGGCATCCTGCCTCAGGCTTATTTGCATCTGTTCATTCCACCTCAGAGAAGTCTGTTCCAGAAACACTAGCCCGCAAAACAGCCCCATGAGTTCCCTTATTAAAGAAGATTATTTCCTGCCCCCCCCTTCCCTGCAGATGCCCAAGCTTGCTTCTCAGGCCTCAGTGAGGCTGGCATCAGCTCTCAATGCAAAGTCATACAGGTCGGTCTAGTTCCAAAGCTCTTTGCAAAGAAAAGGAAAGCGAGGATGGAGCCTGTTAGTCATCTGCGCTCTCGGGACTGCTTATTTGAACAATTCCAGGGGTCATCTGCAAACATCCTTTAAATAGGCAAGGAATCTCCGGGACTTTAGGGACAGTTTGAGTCCAGATACTGGGCAACCTCTGTGGGCCTCAGTCCTGTAACCTGTCACATGAGAGCATCTCTCAAGGACGTTTAAGAGGCAATGGCTAAAGAGATGAAACTGCCCCCGACACTGTGCAATTTCAAAGCACGGCCCCATCTCTAGTAGGAAATGACAGAAGGCGACCCTGAAGGCTGGATTTCCTGCACTTACAACTGAAATCCGTAACAAAATGTTGTCACCGTCCTCTTGGAAAAGAAAAAAGCCTATCTTTGCATCAGCAGTCTGGCAACAGGTTGACAACAGAGTAGAGAGGATGCTAGATTAGAAGACGGTTTTAGAAGATTCAAAAGTGGAAGACCAAAGGGAGACGAGGAGGAGAGAAAATAATCTTGTCTACACAGCCACTTGAAGTAATTTTACCTCTGTTTCAGGGCATGAGCCTCTCACAAGAGAACTCAATCAAACTCCTCGGGTGTTCAAGAAGAGTCCCCAGGTGTGGAATGCCTAAGCTCCAGAGCACCGCTGGTGGTGCCAGCAGGGACCACGGGCAGAGAACATGGCCATTTCCTCTGTGGCCCCACTCTGCCTCTTCACACGTGGTTACAGCCAGCGTGTGTTGGTAAGCGTTTTAATGATAGGTTTTGGGGGAAGGGAGAGAAAAGCTCTGGCTGCAGCATTCGCCCATTTCTGTGGTGTGGACTTCAACTGTCACCCGTGCCATCTGTGTTTATGCTCTTCTGGCATTCAGAAAGCTGAGATCACGAGTTTGCCCAAGCCAACGGGTCCAAGGCAGGGGCAGCTCCTCTTAGGTCACAAGCACAGAGAGCAGATAACCGAGCAGTCCGGAGAGGAGCTAGGTTTGAGAAGCCAGTTGCCACCAGAATTTTGCTGGCTTCACAGAGGCCAACCTGGGATCCTGCAGATCTGCCCTGCCTCGGGCCCAGCACTCCAGAAGAGCTCCCACCAGGAGGCAGGCTGGAGAAACATGGCACAGCTCCACTCAGACCGCTCTGTGACTACCCGGCAGACGGCAGAGGAGGCCTGCGGCATGGCGGAAGTAAAGGTTGTGGGTTGCCGGTGGAAGGGAATTATCCTTAGCGCCCTTGGAACCCAGGGTTGGCTGCAGGCTCCCACGTGAGCAAGGCTAACTTGAGCAATGCTTGTAGCTCAGGGGCAAGACTGTCTGGCCTGTCTGCCACCATTCAGGCAGGCAAGCACAGAAAGCGGGCCTCGTAGAGCGCAAGTCCTTGAATCGCAGTAAATTACAAAGCAATGATAATTGTTTACATGTGTATGTGTCTAACAGTGAGCGCCTCACTGCGCCAGGTCTTTAAAAAAATTTTTTTTCTTTATAAATTCTGTTGCTGGGAGGAAGACAGATGTAGTCAGTGCTCGCATTAAGTGCTGACAACACGCAAGCGGGCCATGTGCCCAACCGGGGCCACCACTGCCCAGTGAGTCCTGAGGTCCCACTCACCCACTCTCCCCCCAGACCCCTCAAACTCTCTGCCTTTCAGCAGCTCTGCCCATTCATTCTTTCTTGGCAGCAGCCTCTTGTGTAACTGAAACCACAAGAAACTTTTTGTTTGGCTTCTAATTGAGAAGAAATTCCAGTAACTTGGTTCCTGCTACTTAAAAAAAAAAAAAAAAAAATTAGAGTTCTGCTTTTTCCTGCAGGCATGAATGTTCCCCAAAAAATGTCGCTTTGTCCCCACTGCCAACACCCCCTGCTGAAGCTCAAACATCTGAATTGCATCAGTCGGCTGGCCCCAGCCCTCACACTCTCTGGCAGTCCCCAACACCTCCCAAGGGCCAGGGCTGAGGGTCCATCCTGCCAGTCAGTCACTGAGCTGTGAGTTCAGCGTTGCAGGAAGAGGGAGTCAGCTGCTGCCTCTTCTCGCCAGCTCTGCCCCTCAGCTTTTCTTTCTGTGGATGATGCCTCAAGGGAGAGCAGCATGAGAACTTGTGGCATCTCGCTTCCTCTCTCTTTAGATGGAGACTAGGCTCCTTCTCACTGCCCAGGGTCCAGAGCTGCATCTGTCAACATCCTTACCAACGGCTTTTGGCCGCGAGAATGAGTGACAGGAGGTTGTTGGGAAGCCAAGAAGACCCTGACTTTGCAGGTCATGGGTCCTTTGTGTGCAAAGGAGGGTCCAGGAAGGGTGGCAGCAGCAACCCTGAGAGCCCTGTTCCAAGGTCAGAAACCTGGATCCCCTTTCTAAATCTCCTGAACCAGAACCTATGAGACAACAATATTCCCCAGGCAAACCATACACCACTGATGTGTGAGAGGCACTGCCTTAAGACAACGGGCTGCTGGCATTTCTGTCTAACCTGCCAGGTACCAGGCGCTGCTTGAGCTGAGGTGTTGACATCCCACATGGAATCTCAGCTCAGTGAATATACAGGAAGTGCCTGTGCACTGGGTCCGGCAATACCAGGAGCGTCCATCTTCCTCCTGGTGGTAAAGCCCCAGCTCCTTCCAGCCCACCTGGCGGAGGAGGGCCTTTGCAGCTTGCATTTTCCATAGAATTCTGTGCCTCTTCTTACTCATTTCTTTATTGTTCTATTCACTGTAAAGAAGGGAACAAGCAACAGATTTTGCTAGCCTCCCATGCAGCTCCTTGCAGCCCTGAGCATATTCTGGCAATGGGATGACAGAGAAGTATCCTCGTACCTTGCTACTGGAAATGCAGTTTCCAGGAGCGCCCATGTGCTCCAGGAGAGCAGTCAGAGCTCTACCACTGTCTTAATCACTTTGCGCATTCCTGGGGCAAAACACCCAACACCAACACCTTCAGGCAGGGAAAGTGTTTTTTGGCCCACATTTCAGTCTGTAGCTGCTGGCTCTATGGCAGAGAGGTATGGAGGAGGGAAAGCTGCTGACATCAGGGCTGTTGGGAAGGCCCTGGGAAGGAAGCTGCACCTGTCCAGGATGAGCTCACAGTGACCGCCTCTTACAATCAGATTCTGCTTCTCAACAACAAATCAGCTACAATCCCTCTGTTATCCAATCACCTTCCAAAAGCTATGAGCATAAGCATCTCTGAGGGCACTTGCAGGCATGAACCATGATGCCACCAATTTATTGTATCCAAACCTGTATTTTAATGAGACTCTCCCAGGAGCTATTCAGGCATATTAAAGTTTAAGATCCTGAGAGGCTCCTAGGGAACCCAATTTTCTGTGCAAAGGGACAGAGTACTGTTGGAGCCACTTCTGCCTGGCTCTTCCTCCCTGGATGTGGGTATGGTGGGGGCTATACTAACCTTCTTTTTTCTTCTTTTATGTATTTAGTACAGAGTCCACAGGGTCTTACTACACAGATAAGACTTGTAGCGATCCTCCTGTTTTCAGCCTCTCAAGCACTGGGATTACAGGTGCGCACAACCATGCCCAGTCTGTCACAGTCTCAGCACGCCCAGGAACTGGCACAGCAGGCCAGAGATCAAACCCCTGTCCCTGTGTGTGTCTAAGCATGTGCTTTAATCTGCTGAGCTATCTGGCCGGCCCTTGCACCTACTTTCTAATAGCATGAGGAAACAAACTTCAGCAGTAAGAGCCGAAAGAAGAAAAGGAAAGAAGGAAAGAAGAAGGGAAGGAAAAGAAATGAAAGAAAGAAAAGAGGTAACAGAAGGAAATGGAAGAAGGAAAGAAGGAAGAAAGAAAGAAGGGCAGAGAAAGGAAGAGAAAAGAGGGAGAGAAGGAGAAGAGAAGAGGGAAAAAGATAAAAGCCTTGGTATTCTGAACCACTTGACTGACCCTGAAGCTACCTCTAGGCTTCTTAGGTATCCTGTTACTGAAAACATGCCCAACTGACAGGCACTCGAGTCCTTTAGAATGAAAATCAGTCTGCACAGCAGCTCCCCAAGGTCAAAGAAAGCCCATCTGCTGAGACCTGCCACAACCATACCGCCAGGCTCCCGCCTCTCCCCGCAGAAAGAAGGCGGCAGAACATCCTAGGGACACGGCTGGCTCGCGTGTCATACACATTCTGAACACAGGCTCTGCTGTTCCTCCCCTCCTGGGCTCCTGTGCAAGGCAGCCCGCTGCCCTCTGACCCCGCTGCCCAGAAGTGCTCAGGGTGACCTCTCCTCAGCCACTGCAGCAGCCAGGGCTTTCTGGGATCAGACAGAAAACCGAGCACGTTCCCACCTCATTGCTTTTCTTGACTTGGTTCCCAGGGGGGGCACCGGAACCACTTTTCTGCTCAGAGAGACTCTAGGGCCTCTGGCTGAGGGAAAGGAACACCAACATGACTTCTGTGAGCCAGGAACCCATTCTGAGGCTTCCTGGAACCCTGTATCGCACAGGACCATCCTTGCTTAAGGACAGGGAAAAAAAAGACAGCAGAGGCAGGAGAAACTGAGATCACAGTCAGGTCTCCAAGTGGTGAGGTCCTGTAAAGTCCACCAATCCCAGGAGCTGCAGCCCTGGGTCTCCTCTTCCAGGGACCCCAACTGATAGTGTGGCCCTGGGGAGGAGCTCTGTGCTGGTGTTCAGCTTACAATCGCTATTACTGTAGGGACCCTTCCATGGAGTCATAGAGGGAATGGGAAGAGGGAAGGAAGTTGAGCCTGAAACCGCCAGTAATCCCAAAGATGCGATGGCAGAAACTTTCTAAAATGAAAGAGGGGAAAACATTAAGTACAGTAAAAGAGTGCCAGCCAACTGCAAACCTCAGTGTATTTGGGGTTCCCCCAGGAATGCGGCAAAGACAAAGGGAAAAAAGGCAAAAATAACAGCCAGAAATGTAACACATTTAATTTAAAAATATATAAACTTCAGGTTCAATACTCTGAAAGAATGCCAGGCACTGGGAACATGAAAACAAAATTATACTAACTTACTGCATAAGCAAGTTGCTCAAAACCAGAGATGAAGCAAAAATGTTAAAAGTAGCTGAACATGAAGATATATTTATGTATTCTTGCTGGAGAAAAATAACCATAAAGTCAGTGGAGCAACCACTTTACTAAAAGAAAAAAATGTCCCCTTAGACTTCTCTGCTAAGTAAAAATGAATTTCAAAAATTAAAGCTCCTTTTCAGACACACGAAGGCTAAGAGGTTTCATGACCACCGACTCACACTAGCAAAGAAACGTTAAATCCTTTAAAGCAGAAGGAAAACAATATAAGGTAAAAATACGGATCTAGACAAAGAATGAAGTGGCAACTAATGGGTGAGTACACAGGACTTTTGCTCTCAAACATGACTGCATAGGAGCCAGGGAGATAGCTCGGTGGTCTAAGCGCCTGCCTGGCAAGCGCAAGGACCCAGGTTCAATCCAGTACTGCATGTAGTGCTGGCAATGCACTGGTCACAGAAACCAGGCGTGGTGGCATACTCCTGTAATCCCAGTGCTGGGAAGGCTGAGACAGGAGGTTCACTGCAAATCTGAGCTGCATAAAGCAAGACCCTATACCAAATACATACATACATAATACATGACTTAAATTTTTTTAAAAACCAACTGCTTAAACAAAAATAATAATGTATTAAGAGGCTTATAACCATCACAGGGAAGAATGTAGAGTGACAGCAGTAGAAAGGCCAGGAGGGGAGAGACTCAGGTGAGCTGAAGTTCCCACACTGTATGTGGATTCGAATAATAATAACTACCAGCACATCTTGACAATTAAGAATACATACTAGGAACCCTAAAACAACTGCTAAATTAAAAAAAGAATTTTAGCTAGTTAATGAACAAAGGAGAGAAAATGGAATCATGAAAAAATTTTCAGTTCATCAAAAGGGGTGCAAGAAAAGGAGGGGAAATGAAACAAAGAATATACAGGACTCATAGAAGAACAACAGAGAAGACAATCCTAAATGTTGCCTTACATTCATAATCACACTAAACCCAACTGGGCTGAATGCCACGTTAAAAGACCAAGATTGTCATACAGGATAAAAGGGCAAGAGCCAGCACTATGCTGCTTACCAGAAACCCACTTCAAATAGGACGAGACAAACAGACTAGAGGTGAAGGATCTGTGATACTAACACAAGTACTAGACAGATTTCAGAGCAAACAAGAGCACCAGGGATAAGAGGGCTTTTCAGGACAAAAGAGGGGTGGCTATGCTTTGTGGGCCGAGTGCCCCCAAGCACCCAGGATGCAGGCCTCACCCCCAGGGCAATGCCATTGGGATGTGTTGGGAGTTGGGATTTCGTGAAAACACAGCAGAGTGGAGGTTCTTCAGTTACTGACATGAAGTAGCTGTGTGGTGACTCCTCTGGTAGCTCTTGTGGGGTGACTGCTAAAAGGAGAAGCCCCGATCCCCCGTCCTCTTTCTACTTCTGTTTTAGATGTGGCTGCTGCTCCCTCAGGTGCTCCTGCCATGAAAGATCCCGGCTACTGCCCTGACCAGAGGCGAAGTCGGAGGAGCCCCACTCAGTCCAATCTTGGACCTTGAAGCCACAGTACTGTGAATTAAGAGTCTATTTTTGTAAATCAGCTGCATCTGGTAATTCCCTACGATGACAAAATGATAAAACAAGGGTCATCTCTTTAAGGGATTCAAGAGATTGCACCATTTATATATGTATTAACAGTGTTTCTAAATTCATGAAGTAAAAGTTTTTTTCTCAGTAGAAATACGCAATACCTGCACGCCTGTAATCCCAGCACTCAGGCAGCTGAGGAAAGAGGATCATTGTGAGTTTGAGGCCAGTGTGGACTACAAAATGAGTTCAAGACCAGCCTGAACTGTATAGTGAAACTCTCTCAAAAAGAACAAAGAAAGAAAGACACTGATTCTAAAATTCATATGAAAATGCAAAAGACCTAGAATAACTAGGTTTTGAAAAAGAACAATTTTGAAGGAGCATGTGATTTCAAAACTCACGATGAAACTACAATAATCAAAACAGTGTGGTATTGGTGTAAAGACAGACACAGAGAACAGTATATATAGTTGAGAAATACACTCATGCATTTATATATAATGATTTTCAACAAAGATGAAAGAGAAGAGATAGGCCACAAATGAAGATCAAATGTTCACAAGGTGTGTATCTGACAAAAACCTTAAAAAGAGGTAGAATAAAAGAACTCTTAATGTACAATAACAAAAAAAAAATAGCCAAAGTATAAAATGGGCAAAAGTTGTAAATACAGAATATACATGAATGGGAGAAAGGCACAAGAAAAACAAAAAATACCATTAATCACTAAAGAAATGTAAATTGAAAACACAGTGAGACACTAATAAAACTAAACATTGACCCTACAGTTTGGGAACTTCTTAAAACTTTAATCATGCTCTATCTTATGGTGTGCCCATTTCACTCTCAGACATTACCCCCAAGAAAAAAGGGGAATCGTAATCTCCATAGGGTTTGCACGTAAATGTTCACAGTGGCCTTATTTACACAGTACCAAGCTGGAAACAATCCACATGTCTATCCACAGAAGAGAGTATAAACACATTAAAGGTATCCGGACAATGAGACACTATTCTGCAATTAGTGGGAAGGAACTACCACAGCATCCAGGTGTATGAGTCTCCAAATAATTATGATGTGTGAAGGAGTCAGGGGACAAGGAGCACATGCTAGAGGATTCCACGCATCAACAACTAGGAAAACTAGAAACCGGTCTATGGCAACAGATGGGAAAGGGGAAGGTGTCGAGGGACTAGTAGATTGCGAAAAGGAACGGGGAAAGTTGGTGGGGGAGAGGGGGAGTGTGCTGTGGACGTGCTGACTCCTTGGGTTGTAGTGGTGAACACCTGTACATATGTCACACCTTTCCAAGACATACACCTGAAATACATGCAATTTGTTCTAAGTCAATTATACCTCAACAAAATTATTTTTAAAAGTTCATGGAGGGGCTGGTGAGGTATTGCAGTGGACTAAAGAGACTGCCTAGGCAAGCTTAGGCAAGCACAGGACCATGGTTCAATCCCCAGCACCATATGCCACACCAGCCCTGATCCTAGGGCAGGCCAAGCCAGCCACAGAGTCCAGGTATACTGGTGCATGCCTGAACTCCCAGCACTGGGAGGCTGAAAGCAAGAGGATCACCATGAGTCTGAGCTGTGTAGTGAGACCCTGCAACAACCAAATACATTAAAATAATAATAGTAATAATAATAATAAAAGTTCATAGAACCATAGACCTCATGTATGCAATTACTATATGTATAAAAAATTGTATCTCAGTCAATAAAGACATCTTTAAAAATAAATGGCAGATATAAAAGCCAAGAGAAGGCCAGCAAGATGGTTCAGCAGTCTAAAGAGCCTGCTTAGGAAAGTTTAGGCAACTGCAGGGACCGTGGTTCAATCCCTGGCACCACATGCTGCACCAGCCCCACCCCCAGGGCAGGCTGAGCCGGCCATAAATAAATAAATAAATAAACAAACAAACAAACAAATAAATGCCAAGAGCAAACATTTGGACATTTATGATGACTCCAGCTATTGGCGGGTCCCCACAGGATCCTAAATCAGATACACTCTGTACCCTACGTGGACAATGCCCACAGCCTGGTCAAAGCTCCTGGAGTCCTGTTACTGCAAGAGCAGGTTGGCAAGGAGGAAGCTGGTTTTACTGCAGGACCCAAGGCCAAGCAGGAATTGGTGCTCAGAGTACAGTGGCCAGGGTAGTCCCAGTCTGTGCTAATGGTGGTGGCGCTATGTAAGTGCTTCACTGTGGCGCTATTACAGGCAGTTCCTACGTCTAAGGCAATATCTGCCAGGCCCTCTGCACTGTTCTCTGGGGATGAAGTGTAATAGAATCAAGTCTAGTGATGAAGTGGTAATGTGTAGTCATGAAGCTCCAGAGAGGCAAATGCATTTGTGATACGCAATGGGGTGATCAGTAGGACAGGACAGGAGCCGCTCTCTAGCCCTATGGGAGGA
>PVKN010025104.1:0-14234 GCA_004027915.1 Capromys pilorides | reverse complement strand
CATTGCATCCTTTCTTTTACAAGGGCTTTTAGCTGGGCTTAGGCTCAGCTAAGTGGGCCACAATAATGCGAACTATTTCATGAAAACACAAATGGCCTGTGCTATGTCAAATACTTTAAACATTATAAATTTCAAAGGAAGTAATTGTTTAAAGAAGACTTAGACCAAAAACTAGCTAATCAAATAGAAATTCTTTATAAATGTCTATTCTATACACAGTCACAGCCACCATGAAGACCTGTGGCAAACCAGGATATCTGGCACCAGAGGGGTTAGCAAAAAAGGCCTGTGGCCGAGCAGTGGCCTGGTGGGGCCTGGGGCCGGCACATATAAGATGGTGTGCAGAAGGTTGCCTTTCACATCCAGGACCATGAGAAACTTTCTGAACTAATACTGATGGAAGACACTAAAATTCCACGAACGCTCTTTTCAGATGCCAAATCATTGCTTTCAGGGCTCTTGGTAAAGGGTCCAAATGAACGCTTTCGTGGAGGGTCAGGTGATGCAAAAGAAACGATGAGACCCAGTTTCTTCTCTGGAGGAACCTGGCAAGGTGCATATGCTAAAAAACTTTTGCTTCCTTTTAAGCCTCAGGTAATATCTGAGACAGATGCCAGGTATATGGATGAAGAATTCACAGCCCAGACTATTACAATAACACCAACCTGAAAAACACGACGAAGAGGGTACCAACTGCAAGGACTAAGTGAGGCGGCCGCATTTCCCCAGTTTTCCTATTCTGCAAGTGGATGAGACTGAGCCCTTTGTTCTGCTGCTTCTGCATCCTCTTAGATTTATTACTGACAGTGACTCCTGGATGTCCCCTCTGTCCTCACTCCTACAGACAGCACCTTCCCGCATCCAAGACAGCCCAGGGCCTCAGCCCCTCGCCAGCTTCCCCAAAGGAGAGCATACAGCTGCACAGGCACACTCCCATTTTTGAAAATTGTGTCTCAGTCCAAGATCTCTGCTGTTGATGCTACTGTCCCACTATCAGAGCGCCTCTACCGTCGGTCATCTGCGCACAAGCTGTCCTCTTGATCTTTCAGTTCTCGTTTTTTCCTCACAGTGCAGCCTAAATGAGATACACTGATTCTAGGTATATTTTTTAACTTCCTAGAAGAGAAATCAAAACCTAATCAGACTAAGAAGGTTTCATTTCTGTCTCCAAAGGGGCAGTTGTGGCAGGGCGGTGATGCGCATGTGCACAAGTGCAGGGAAGTGAACCTGATGGGTGCAGAGAGCAAGTGTGTGTCACTGTGATTTAGCTGGAATTCATCTGGAAGCACTTGAGAGGACTGAATGACTGGCAAGATAAACACACAGGCTTTTAATTCCTGTTGGATCCGACGAGGGAAGCCCAGCATCTCGTGTGACATCCAGATCTCACGGGCAAGTGGACAGTGTTCAGCCGGGAAACATGGGCACATACACAGGCTTCGAGTCACCTAAAGAGGACACTGTGCACCAGAACGCATCTTTCCCTGCACTTGGCAACCTTTTTCTCATTTTGTTATTTTTCACCTCTGATGGCTGAGAATGTAGACAGGTATAATGATCCTGCCTTTGCCAAAATTGTACAGCAAGGTAAACTGAAAGGTGTTTGCCTTGTTAGTTTTAATTTTTTACTTTTTTTAAGTTCTAGGCGATTAGCTTTTTATCAGATGTTAAAACTTTTAAATGTCCTGTTATGGTTTTGTACTGCAGTAGTAATTATTTTTTAGTGATGAAGAATTCTATGTCATGTTTGCAAATGCAGTTCCAACTTACATGAAAAAAGTTGGATAGGTTGAGACAGAGAGCCTAAATGTAGCCTAAAGAGAGACAGACAGACTCTCTTGGTTGCACTCTGTTGTCCTCCATTGCCCTGGTTGGCAATTGTTGCTGTTCCACCGCCATGAACTGGATGCTCTCTGCTCTGTTCCACTCAGCCTTAGGCCAGCCAAGTATGAACTGAAACCTCCACTAACTGTGAGCTAACTAAACCTTTCCTTCCTTCATCTTGGGTGTCAGTTGTTTGTCCCAGCAACAAGAGAAGAGTAATTAAGACTGAGTTAAGCAATGTCACCTCTTACTGGCATTGTTCCCTCTTCGCAGTTCTCTTAGACAATCCATGTTTCTGGCTTTTCCAAACTCCTGGGGTTTCCACTGAATTGGCTTCTTACTCTCTACTTCACACACTGCCCTCTCAGGGACACACTGCCTGGCCTCCCAGGCTTTCTTCTGAAATCGAGGTGGAAGCCTTCTTAACCTAACAACTCCTGCATTTTGAATGCACCTAAAAGCAATGCCACATGGATGATGCCAAGGTCTGCTGCCATCTGGAGTAGTAGCTAGGCTTCCTTCTCTCTTGATTGTAGGGGTCGAATGCCTGGATTCTTTTTTTTTTTTTTTTTTTGTGGGAACGGGGTTCAAGCTCATGGCTTTGCACTTGCCAGCCAGGCACTTGTGCCACAGACCTATCTTCCCAGCCCCTGAGGGCCTGGATTGGTGAACACTCTGACCTTGATTCCGAGGAACAAATTCTCCATGTTGGCACCATTTTGGGACCTGGTTTGGCCGCTGCTGCCATTCTGGTACTTGAGTCTCTGTGGCTTTCTTCTCAAGGCAAAGTCTCTCTCCCTTGCAATTCTGAGGCTGCAAAGGGTGGAGAGCTGCCACCTCTTGTGATGCCCTCAGGCCATCCTTTTGATTCTCTGCTTCCTTCCCAACAATGGAGATACTTTCAGCTCCATCTTTGCAGTCCACTGCTTTCTTGGTGTTTCCTTCTTGGCCAAACTCACAATATTTTAAATCATCCTGCTTGGCTCTTTGCTCTTGATTCTCAACATAAATCTGGCTAAAAGCTGCCAATAACAACCACATCACCGCCCCAATAGTTCACTGCTTTGAAATATTTCTTGAAAGATTAATCAGTCTGCCATGCTTAATCTCAGTCTTAGACAAAGTCTCTGGGTGCAAGCAAAATTCAGAGAGGCTTTCAGCCAAGCCATAGCATAGATCATCTGGAGTCCCTGGTCCCACAAAAAACGAAAATGAAAATGAAAACAAAACAAAACAAAAAATCATCTGGAGTCCAACAACCAATGCTACCCTTTTTTTCCAGTGGAAACCTCCCCAACCTGGTCTTTATAGGCAGGCCTTCTGTCAGTCTTCTGGTCTGAGTTCTGACCAGAATCTCCCCTACACAACAGCTGAAGCTTTTCCAGCTCTTCGCAAGTGTACAACCTCTCCAAACATTTCCTATCTCTGCTCATAAGCCATTCTTTATGCCCAGGCTTCAAGCCAGTCTTCTGGTATGAGCTCTGACCAGAATCTCCCCTACCATACAGCCAAAATTTATCCAGCCAAAGTTTATCCAGCTCTTTGCAAGCAGGCAGCATCTCTGTACCTTTCCTATCTCTTCCCATAAGCCATTTCCAAAAACTTGCAATCCACATGGTCAAGTTAGTCATAGCAATGACCCCACTCTTAGTACCAAATTCTGTCCTAGTATTCTTCTCTCGTTGCTGGGACAAACAACTGACACCCAAGATGAAGGAAGGAAAGGTTTATTTAGCTCACAGTTACTAGAAGTTTCAGTCCATACTTGGCTGGCCCAAGGCTGAATGGAACAGGGCAGAGAGCATCCAATTCATGGCAGGGGAACAGCAACCATCATGACAGAGGCAACCAACTAACCAGGGCAACAGAGGCCAACCAAGTGCAATCAAGAGAGTCTATCTCTCTGTCTCTGTTTAGGTTACATTCAGGCTCTCTGCCTCAGCCTATCCACCTCAGGCCACACCCATAGTCCTAGCAGTACTCAGACCCATAAACCCATCAGTACTAAAACACATAATTCCAGTGGATCAAGAGTCAAGTCTCAAACTCTAGAAGTCCCTACCCCATGACTGCATGAGGCTTTGGGGGGACAACTAAACACAAACCATAACAAACTCCTTGTTTCTGAAAAGAAGATCAACTATCCATGCGGAGGGGTTAAAGAAACAAAAGGCTGTTGATATTTGTTCACTTGAGAATTAAAATATAGGATGACCTGGCAATGCAACATAATGAAGAAAAATCAAGGCCTGAGTAATGTTAAGAAATGAATTTTACTTGGAAAAATGAACACATTGCAAACGTTTATGAAACACTCAGTAAAAGAGAAAAGCCTGGTGTGTTTATTCTGATTAAGGCACATTTATGATTGAATTAAGTGATCAGGGAAAACAGAACAGAAAGAACACCTTCAGCTGTTCTATTTCTCTGGGATTTTTCCAGATCCCAACATTTCTCCCTGAGGGGGTGTGTAGGCAAACCTCATCTTTCTCCTTCATTAATGATGATCTTCAGATTAAACCCTTCAGTGCTAGGTGCTGATGCTATCTAAAGTAGCCTATGAAGTCCAAGGGACAGGAGCCCTGCCTGTGGTGAGCTGGAGGCACAAGCTCCCTGGAATGAGGGAGATACACATGGAGATGTATTCCAGCTAATCTCTGACAGCTCCCAAACAGAAGGCCGTGTCACGACAGTGTTACGGTTAATTTGTTAGAGAGCAAGTGACTTTTTAGTAGGGGAATCGTATCCATCTGCAGGTGTCTTAGCCTCCTGATGCTGGAAGTGTGGATTTAGAGGTCTGAGACCACTGCTGGTGGTAGGCGGGCCGCTGAGGCTGATGGGGGTTAAGGGCATTTCATTAAGACAGCTAAGACATACTCAGAGATAGATTTTGTCCTAAGTTTTCATATTTCTACCTGAGCAACTTTCTTCCTTAGCACTAAGGAGGAAGTTACAGTGAATGGTAGTTTCTTCCTACATCTATAGATTATCTTTTTTTCACTTCGAATTATGTTGAGTGTTTCACAGTGATAAGAAAGACTAGAAGCTGTGTCCTCTAAGTTGTCTTGCATCCGTTTGCTAAGAAAGAAAGAAATGAGAGGAACAGAAGAAAGCTGAGAGCAGCTGACGTTCAGAACATGTGGGACACTGTACAGGAAGCACAGAGCTTTTTGTCATTTTGGTGTCCCTCCCACCTCGCCATCCCACCAAAATTTTTTTTGATTACTAATAGTGTATCGAAAGCAGTAAGAGGTTTCACAACACCAAATAAACCAGTTCTGAAGTTTCCTGAAGGTAAATTTAACAGTTCCAGCTTCTTCAGTGTTTACCAAAATACAAAAGAAAAAGTAGAGATCTGCTTTTCTTTTCTTTTCTTTTCTTTTTTTTTTTTTTTAAATGTATCATTTATTTATTTATGGCCAGCTCAGCTTGCCCTGGGCATGGGGGCTGGTGCAGCATGTGGTGCCGGGGATCGAACCACAGTCCCTGCGTTTGCCTAAGCTTTCCTAAGCAGGCCCCTTTAGCCCACTGAGCTATCTCTCTGGCCCCAAGGTCAGCTTTTCTGATGGCAAATCAGACCCTTGCAGGCTGAGGGAGGAAGCTACTTCCCACATGGAAGTGTGGGGGGGGGGTACTCCGGGACTGTGGCCTGGAGTGGACCAGCCAACCCAGCATGCACATGCTCCTGCTGGTGAGACCCAGACTTTGACCAATGCAAATGGACACAGGGAATAAGCTGCCACTCCAGCTGCATGCTGGCCAAGGGGGAGGGTGGGTCCCTTACCCTTCATAACCCTCCACCTTACCTTGAGGTGACCATGTGAGCATGAACATAAGCAGAATGCTGTGGAATGCAGGTGACCCAAAGACAGGCGGGCCACAGGGTCTCGACTGTGACAATGCAGTGGATGGCATTTGTTTGTCACATCTCTGGAGTTCCCAGGGGAACAGCTGGTCTGATGATTAGGCCTAACTGCGCTAGAAAAGTCTCCCTTCTCTGTGTTCAAATGTTTTCCTCATCTCGTAATATTTATTTATTTATTTATTTATTTATCTATTTATTATCTTTTTGAGACAGGGTCTCACTATGTAGTTGAGGCTGGCCTTGAGCTCACTTTTGTAGTCCAGGCTGGTCTCAAAATCACACTGATCCTCCTGCCTCAGCCTCCCACGTGCTGGAATTACAGGCATGCGCCACCGTGCCCAGCTTGTAATTTTTAACTATTTTTTTTTAAAAAAGTGCTGAAGGGGACAGGGAGATAGCTCTGTGGTACAAGTGCCTGCCTGGCAAGTGCAAGGTCATGAGTTTGAACACCAGTCCTGCCAAAAAAAAAAAAAAAAAAAATTAATTTGCCTGGGCTACAAAAATGAGCTCAAGGCCAGCCTGAACTACATAGTGAGACCCTATCTCAAAAAGACAATAAATAAATAAATATGCACTGAGTTTGGGTTATGCACCAACCACCAAATGGATCCTGACACCTACAGCTCAGTGGCTCCTGGAGGCCAGGTGCCCATGCACCCAAATCCCTTCTCACTACTAACAGTGAGTTCATTTTTTTTTTTTTAACAAAAAAAAGCTTAGTAATATTGCACAGGAATACCAGAAACTGCCTCAGTGGAAACAGAAAATATTTACATTAAATAAAAACCTGGCTGCAGGCTGCAGGCTGCATCTGCACATGTACAGCATGACGCATGCACACTGTGACCAGCTCATGGAGACAGTTTCTGGCACTCAGGACCACAGAGTCGAAATGTCTGCCACATGAGGGGAAAGTGGAGGGTGGGGAAGAAGGAAGTGAAGGGAAGGGGGTTCTGCTTCACTTCTGGTTCTGAAGCTGATTGGAGAGCAAGTCCAATCTTTCACAGAGACTGTTCCCACTGGTGGCACGGTGGCCTGAGTATACCAGGTCCTGCGGCATAGAGAGTGAAGCTCCAGCTTGTCTGTGATTTCAGCTGCATTCATGGTGTTGCGGAGGTCCTGCTTACTGGCAAGCACGAGGATGACAGCGTACCTGAGCTTGTCCTCAGTCAGCATCCTCATGAGCACCTCACAGGCCTCGTTCACACGCTCTCTGTTATTGCTGTCCACAGCAAAGATCAGGCCTGGGGTGTTCTGGAAGTAGTGGTGCCACAATGGTCAAATCTTGCCCTGACCACCCACATCCCAAACGGTGAAACTGATGTTCTTTTATTCAACAGTCTCCACACTGAATCACAATTTCACCAAGCTTCAGTTTATGAAGAATCGTTGTCTTTCCGGCAGCATCCAAGCCCACCATGAGAATGTGCATTTCTTTTTTGCCAAAAAGGCCCCTGAAGAGGTTTGCAAAGATATTCCCCATGCTTGAGGATGTGTGGAACCAACACTGGCCAGGGACCTCAGCGGTAGCTGCTCTGAGCCAGGCCCACCCCACCAAAGTCATAAGGTGATGTCTTGTTACTCTTCTCTTATTGTTGGGACAAATACCCTACACACAAGCTTAGGGAAGGAAAGGTTTATTTAGTCCACAGTTACTGAAGTTTTCATAACTTAAAGCAGCCTGAGTTACATAGCAAGACTCTACACCTCCCTGTCCAGGATGATTCACTCCATACCTCTGAGAGACTGCTGCTGGGGAGGAAGGAGGCATCTGACAGTGCATGCTGTCAGTGGTTCCACACCTCACTGGCCCTGCCCTTCACACCCTGCCCTTCATACCCTGCCCTAGTCCTCTGGCCCCGCCCCTTGAGCCATGTGCTTGACAGCTCCATGATTTACATGAGGCTTTGTGGGTACAACTAGACACAAACCATGACACTCCACCCCTGGATCCCCAAAGTCGCATGCATATCTTTTTCTGCAAAAGGCACTTTAGTCCATCCCTAAGAGTTGCCAAAGTCCCAACAGTTTCAGCATTGCTGAAAAATCCAAGTCCCAAGATCTAAGACAAA
This sequence comes from Capromys pilorides, assembly GCA_004027915.1. Classification (NCBI taxonomy): domain Eukaryota; kingdom Metazoa; phylum Chordata; class Mammalia; order Rodentia; family Capromyidae; genus Capromys; species Capromys pilorides. The sequence continues at coordinate 6,473 of PVKN010025104.1, read as the reverse complement.
CTCTCAATGGTGGGCCCCCTATACAAATGAAAAGTTAAATACATCCAACATTCAAAGGCACAAGATAAACACTGCCATTTCAAAAGGTAAACACTGGAGAATACAAACCACTGGGGTCAAAGCAAGCCCAAAATCCAGCAGGGCCAACATTAAGCCCTATAGTTCCATGTGGAACATCCAAAGCAATCTGTAGCAAATCATGAGCTCCATGTGAATTCACCCCTATGGCACTCTCGGTGGTAGCTGCCATAGCTTCTCTCTTAGGCTGGCTTTGTTCCCTCCTTGCAGTTTTCCTTAGGTGATCCACGTTTCTGGCTTTTCCAAACTTCTGAGGTTTCAATGGAGTAGGCTTCTCACAACTTCACATACTGTCCTCCAGAGCATACTGCCTGGCCTCCCAGGCTTTCTTCTGAAATCGAGGTGAAAGTCTTCTTAACCTCAGAATGCCTGCATTTTTCATGCACCTGAAAACAATACCATGTGGATTGTGCCAAGGTCTGCAGCCTTCTTTTTTAGCTATAAGGGCCGAGTGCCTGGATCTCTGAGCACTCTGACTCCGGTTCCAAGAAACAAATTCTCTGTGCTGGTGCCATTCTGTAATCTGGTGTGGCTGCCACCTCCATTCTGGAAAATGGTTCTCTGCAGCTTTCTCCTCAAAGCAAAGTCCCTCACCCTTGCTAATTTGAGGCTGCAAAGGGTGAGAAACTGCCACTTCCTGTGATGCCCTCAGGACATCTTTTTTATTTCTCCTATTCCTCCTGAGCAATGGAGATCTCAGCTTGATCTTTGTAGTCCACAGCCTTCCTGATGCTTTCTTTCTAGCCAAACTCACATTTTAAATCTTTCTGCTGGGCTCTTTGCTCTTCATCCTCAACATATATTTGACTAAGGGCCCCCAATAATAACCATGCCGCTATCCCAATATTTGACTGCTTTGAGATTTCCTTTGATAGATTAATTAGTCCTCCATGTTTAATTTTAGTCTCAGGCACTCTCTGGACATGGGCAAAATTCAGCCAAACTTTCTGCCAAGCCAAAACACAAATGATCTGGAGTCCAACAGCCAATGTAGTCCTTCTTCCCAGCAGAAACCTCCCCAGCTTGGTTCTTACAGTCAGACTTCCTATCAGCCTTCTGGTCTGAGCTCTGACCATAATCTCCTCTACAGAAAGGCCAAAGCTCTTCCAGTGTTGTCTTCTGGGCAGCATCTCCAACCTTTTCCTATCTATTCCCATAAGCCATTCCCAAAAGCTTGTAATCCACATGGTCAGTTTAGCCACAGCAATGGCCTCACTCCTTTAGTATCAAATTCTGTCTTAGTTACTCTTCTCTCATTGCTGGGACAAATACCTAACACACAAACTTAGGGAAGGAAAGGTTTATTTAGCTCACAGTTACTGGAGGTTTCATAATTTAAAGCAGCCTGAATTATATAGCAAGACCACTGCCTGGGGGAGGGAAGGGGCATCTGACAGTGAATGCTGTCAGTTTAATGGTTCTGTACCTCTCTGGCCCCATTCAAGTCCTGCCCTCATCCTCTGGCCCAACCCCTCGAGTCACACACTTGACAGCCCCATGATTTACATGGGATTTTGGGGGGAAAACTACATACAAACCATAACAGGCGATTTCCATGGCTTTGACCAAGAATACTTCAGAAAGATTAATGGTGGGTGCTGAGAGTGTCTGGGCAGGCTGCTCCTCACAGCCATGTGCAGGGCTGTCACCCTCTCTGAGGCCATCCATGTCACAGAAAGTGTGTTCTTGGATTCAATTTTGAGACTCCCAGATCCCAGTCATGTGGCATGAAGGCATTAGAGAGCACAGAGGATATGCAGAGGGCAGCTGTGAAGCTTTCTGCATTGCCCATAGCTGTAGTTTTGGGGCTGACAGAACAGCCAGAAAACTGGAATCATCCTTTCCAAACCCAGTTCCAACATTGCGGACTCCAGCTTGCATGTCTTGGTCCACCTGTTTGTCCCAAGGCAGTCATCTTGGAGGAACTGGCCACTTCTGCATAGATTGCTGGCAAAGATTACGCCACAGCTTTGCTTTGTACACTAATTACACAGCATTATTCCAGTATTTTTCTATTTCCCACACCTGATTTCTGGCTTCCCAAAGCCAACTGTTCTTGCTGGGCCATGTGCTGCTTCTAGAGCACAAAAGTAGGGGTCTCCCTTACTAACTGTGGGGTCTATGTGCTACACCTCAGTGTACACACTTGCTGCTACCATTTGTATATTGTCTACAGTAGACCTTCCTTATTTTGTTCCTGGTGGTGCATTACGGACAAACAGGAAATATAAAGTATTTATTTAAGTATTTATTTAAACAAAAGAAGGCGTATAAATTGGTAATGGAATTACCTCCCTGTAGCTTTATAGTTTGTGACATTTCTTGATCTTACTAGTTCTTTCATTACGTCCCTGAAAAATTTGGTCATCTGGATTAGGATTTTAAGCAGACACAAGTATGAACCCAAGAAACTGTATTACTGTTACTGGTGGTCATGCTAACACTATTTCTCTCCTTAAGTATCTAATCCATAAAGGGGTGAAATAACTACAAGAAACTGGTTTTGTACACTGTCCATCCTTAGTACTTCTACACGTATATGATAGGGATGCACATTATTTTCCTTCATACAGACAGCTTCAGTAAAGTACTATGTCAATCTGTTAAAAAGTTGAACAATAGGGCTGGCGAGATAGCTCAGTGGTCTAAAGGCCCTGCTTAGGCAAGCTTAGGCAACTATAGGGACTGTGGTTCGATCCCTGGCACCATGGGCTGTGCCAGCCCCGTCCGCCAGGGCAGGCTAAGCAGGGCATAGTATAAATAAACAAAGTTAAAAAAATAAATAAAAAGTTAAACAATAAATTTTTGTCTTAAAATATCTCAAAGATAATCTTTTGGGACTAGTATAACTTTTGAAGATAGTTAAGCAAACATACTGTAGTAGTTATTTAAGTATATTCAGTTATTTTAAGATTCCTGAAAAGCTTCCATGTTATGCTTTGTCTTATTTGAGAAAGGGTCATGCTATGCATTTCAGGTCAGCCTTGAACTTACTATGCAGCCCAGAGCGACCTTGAACTTATGACTGGTATCCTTCATTAGCCTCCGAAGTGCTGGGATTGCAGGCGTGCACCACCAGACCTAGCTTCTGAGTTTTTTAAAATAGTGCTACTCACAATAACAAAGTTGGCCGAATTTTAGATTTTAAGCATTATGTTACAAAATATATTCACTAAACAAAATTCATTTGCTTATGTAGGAAAAAACAAATACATTTAATTTCTAAAAGAATTACTTGGTTGGAAATATTCATTCTATATAGTACCCAACCAGTTTTCTAGGGCATGTAATAATGTCCAATCCAAATGTTTACTCTGTTGAGGGGAGTAACTCAAAATTTTCTCCTGAATCTGTTTCTTGAGCCAATGAAAGGAATCACGCTATGGTGGACTTTCTAGGAAGGCTTAGAAGTGAAAGTTACATGGAGGCTGTGCATTTAACAACAAAACCAGTGTTGAAAGGATTCCAGAGACTCGGACTATGGGAAGAAGCTCAGGGCTTGGGAAAGCTGTATAAACATGCTGTATCTAAAGATAAACACTCGGGAATCTTTATGACACTCAGGTTGAGCTTCGTGTTGGTTTTACTGCTTGTGACTCATCTAGCAAAAGCAATATATAAATGGAAAAGATCAAATATTCAGAACCAAGACCACAATTGCTTTCACTTGGAAACAGTAAATCTAATGTTTTATGGGCAAGAAAGTCAATCTCTTTAGATAATGAGAGAGATGATTATTTTGTCAGTGTCTGGGACTGAGCCCAGGGCTTCGTGCTTGCTAAGAAAGCTCACTATCATCAAGCTACATGCCCAGTCCTGGACAGGATGTTTTAAATAATAACTTCATTCTTTCAAAAATTCTAGTTTTATTCAAGTCATAAGATCATAAGAGTAAGTGTGTGCACATTTCTAAATTTTCTCCTATAAATCTCTGGGAGAAAAATGATTGTCTCAACTCTGAATGCAGCTTAGCAAACTTTGAAACCTAAGAGCAAAGAGAGAAAGTAGTTAATAAAGTAACCATGGCATCTGTAACATTGCATTCAAAGCCAGACAGACCACAGAATTCCTACTGAACCCAAACAAACTCGGGTTTCTCTCAAGTACCAACATACTGTTAAGTAACGCCAATCAGCAAGTTTGATTTATTGTTCTTAGCTTTAGCTGCCAGAAGACAAACTCTCCTGTCAGAGAAGCGAGCTTTGCCCAGCATCTCCGTCTAGGTTACAGATTCTACTGAAGTGAACTTCAAGTCCAAGCATGAAAGATCATTTCTGAGAAGGCCCTTCAGAGGGCCCTCATTTTTTTTAATAATTATTTTTTTTCTTTTTTTTTAAAGTTTATTTTATTTTCTTCAACCACATTACATATTTGTTTGTGTTATGGCTGGCTCAGCCTGCCTGGGGGATCAAACCGAGGTCCCTGCAGTTGCCTAAGCAGATGTTTTAGACCACTAAGCTATCTTGCTGGTCCAGGCTCTCCATTTTGAACTAATACTACATTAGAAAAAAAGAGATACTACATTAGAACAAGGGGTATATATACGTGCTATAGAAAAAATGATAAAATAAAGCAAAAAGCTATTTTAAACTAGATAAATTCCTGGATGGTTCTCCTTTTAATCCTCAAGAATTATTTGTAAGTGTATTACATGATCTGTATATTGTATTATGCATTTTTCATAATTGGAGTCTGCCATGCAGTTGTATCATAGAAATAGGCCCCGGCTTTTCAGGTGATTGCCTGCTACTCCACTACATGGATCTCAAGTAGTAGTTTGTACTAATCCCCTAGTGATGGTCATTTTGAATTACTTCCACTTTTCCTGTAATAAAATATTATAAACATTTTTAGATGCAAATATTGGTACATTTTGTCAGACTCAAATTTATGCATATTTTAAATTAATGCATATTTCGTATTACTCTCTACAGGTATAGTTTTGCCTTCTCAATAATCATACCAGTATTCTTATGGATCTCCTTATAGCCAAGGCAAGACTTCGGGACAATGGCTTACCTCTGTGTTTTCACCATGAGGCTTTCAATTTGAAAGTGACCACAGGGTATTTCTTTTTTATTTGCCTTTTTTTTGTGTGTGGAACCAGGGACTGAACACCCCGGTTGCTTGTCAAGCAAGCGCTTATTCCACTGAGCTATCTCCCTGGCCCCCTTTTATTTGTCTTTTTGAGACAGGGTCTCACTATGCAGTTCAGGCTGGCCTTGAGCTCACTTTTACAGCCCAAGCTGGTCTCAAACTTGCACTGATCCTCCTGCCTCAGCCTCCCAAGTCCTGGGATTACAGGTGTGCGCCACCACGCCCAGCCCACAGAGTCACTTCTTGGGATCTTCCTGTAGATCATATTCCCCTCCTCGCGGGGCACATTCGCCACTGAACAAGTGTATGGTGAATTTCTCCTTTATGTGCTCATGTTTTTTGGGTCTAAATCACAGCCAACTGCTCTTTTCTCCCGTTATTTCCCACTGTATGAAGAGAAAAGTGCCATATGCTTTTTATAGCACCAGTGTGTACTGCTATGACTCGCCCTGGCCAGGGACTCATCTGTGTGATTTCTCCCCAAATACAATGAGCTTAGCCACAGACTTTTATTCCTGGTCCTGAATGATCTCAAGTGTCTGAGGAGCACCTACCACGTGGTCACTCTGAGCTCAGTACAGGCCTGCGCAGTCTCTCTCACGCTTGCCCTATAGCACAAGAGATATTGCTATTAGTAGATGAGCATTTATTTTGCAGATACTCACTCTATACCTCCAAGTGTGCCCTGTTCTAGTGACCAGGTCAGCAGTGGGTGTGAAAGGTGGGGTGCCTGCTGCACGGCATATATGTTCCAGAACAATCTAGAAATACAGAACAATCAAGTACTGTAACTGGGCTTCAGGTTGAAAGGCTCCACATGTGAAAAGCCCTGAGAACCCACAACTGCTGGTGTAAGGGGAACCGAGCTTTAACAGGGCCAGTGGGGCCAGCTTCAGAAGGAGCCCTGAAAGCCGAACCTAGGGTGTGATCTTCACAAATGGTGACAAACACATGGAGGTAGAGCAGGGGCGGGCCTGAAAGGCTGGGAATGCAGGACCCCAGGTGAGAGTCTAGAGGGGCAGGACACCATAGACCTTGGGCACGGCCACCATACCTGGCTTTGTGCTTGCTTCACAGATAAGGAAACTGAGGCACAGGCATTCTATGGCCCCTGTGTAAGAGTCTGTCATGTTCTGTGAATCCCTTAATGCCTGGTGACTTAATTCCACAGGCTTCTGAATTTTTACTTCAAAGAAAGAATACAGGCTTAGTTTGAACAGCCCACTCCCAGGTATAACAAACATTTGTACTTCAAAGCAGACTTTTTGGCCAGATAGCTCAGCAGACTAAAGCGCCTG
>PVKN010025103.1:0-14230 GCA_004027915.1 Capromys pilorides | reverse complement strand
ATAAAATAAAGCATCCTTACTGTGTATAAAAATTCCTTCTAGGGGTTAATTTTACCATATCATATTAGTATGTGGTTTAAAGAGGAAGGAATTGTTTGCACATGAAATCCAATGCTAGATTCCTTTAAATTCGGGGAGGGATTGTAATTGTTTATTTTTTTACATTGATAGTAGTATGCAACATATTTTGATAAATATATAATTTGATTGATATATGCCTTCTCTCATTGATTTTGTGATTAGGACATTCATGTTATTATTTCCAGAATCTGTTCCTCTTCTCAGACTAAAACTTTGCGTCCTTTTGTTTGTTTGTTTGTTTTCATTTTTGTTTGTGGGAGGCATCTTGCGGGAGGGATGAGACAGGGTTTTTCGCTGTGTAGTTCAGACTGGCCTTGAATTTGCTATGTAGCCCAGGCTGGCCTTAAATTTATGACACCCCCGCCTGACTGCTGGGATTGCAGATGTGCACCACCATGCCTGGCGTCATTAACCCTTTAGTGCCAAGGGTTGCAATGTTTTTAATTTTTTTTAAGTTTTTTTTAATTTTTGTGTGAAATTCATGTTGCTTAGAAAAATTCAAGCATAAGAAATTAAAGAGAAAAAATAGGATATTGAAAAAAGAAATTAAAGAGAAAAATTTTATTACATTCCATGTTTTGGACATTCAAATCATAGTGTGATGGTTCACTGAATACTGTTTTGACTGTTTGGAATATTTTATGAATCCAAATAAGTTATGCAAATATGTGTGTAAAATACTGATCAATGGGAACCACACTGAATGTGGAAACCTCTTTGGTTAATAAGCACATTGCGGCTGTGTGGGTTGGGGAAAAAAAAATCACATTTCAACAATACTAATTATTTGATGCATGAATATAGAATACCTCTCTTTTATGTCCTCTTCAATCTTTTTATCTGTATTTTATGCTTTTCTACATGCAGGTCTTTCACCTCCTAGCTTAGATTTACCCCTAAATACTTGCTCTGTTCTGTTTCTTTCTTTCTTTTTTTTTAATGGCTGGCTCAGCCTCCCCTGGATTGGGGCTGGCACAGCGCAGGGTACCAGGGATCAAACTGCAGTCCCTACAGTGGCCTAAGCAGGTGCTTTAGACCACTGAGCCATCTCGCTGGCCCCTGTTCTGTTTCTTTTTTTTTTTTTTTTTAATTTTATTTATTTATTTATTTGTTTGCTTGTTGTGTTTGTTTGTTTCTTTATTTATTCATTTTGTGGCTGGCTCAGCCTGCCCTGGTGGTGGCGCTGGCGCAGCATGTGGTGCTGGGGATCGAACTGCAGTCTCCGCAGTTGCCTGAGCCCTCCTAAGCAGACGCTTTAGACCACTGAACCATCTCGCCGGCCCCCCTGTTCTGTTTCTTGATGTTACTGTGAGTGTGCTTTCTTGATTCCTTTTCAGACTGATCATTGTTTATGTCTAGAAAATCTGACAGAATGTCCCTTTTGTTTTTGGGGGGTTTTGGGGGTGGATTTTTGTTGTTTTTTGTTTGTTTTGTTTTGTCTTTCTGAGACAGGGTCGCACTATGCAGTTCAGACTGACCTTGAGCTCGCTTTTGAAGCCCAGGCTGGTCTCGAACTGGCACCAATCCTCTTGCCTCAGCCTCCCAAGTGCTGTGATTACAGGCGTGCGCCACCATGCCTGGCTCAGAATGCCCCTTTTGTATGCTATCACTGGAGCAAATTTACTGTGTCTAACGATCTCATGAAACCTAGAGGGTTTTCTGAATATAAAAATCACAACATCTGCAAGCAGAACAAATCAAATTCCTTCCTCTCCCATTTAGGTGGCCTGTAGGTCTTTTTTTGCCTAGTGGTTCTGGCTACCACTTGCAGCAATCTTACCTAGAAGTGACAGCCCCGAGCACCATTTCTAGTTCCTGATCCTGGAGGAAACTTTTCCGTCACCACCACTAATTATGGGGTTGCCTGTACGCTTCTAGTGCAGGAGAGGAATGTTACTATTTCTGTGCCTAGTTTCCTGAGGTTTTGTCATGAAAAGGTGTTGAATTTGGTCAGTGCTGTTTTGCATCTCCTCAGATGATGGTGTCTTGGAACTGAGGAGGTAGCCCAGTGGAGTAAGCACTTGCCTGGCAAGCATAAGGTCCTGAGTTCAATCCCCAGTACCACAAAAAAAAAAAAAAAATCAGATGATGGTGTCTTTTGTTTATCCCTCCGGGAACTTGGTGTATGACATTTCTAGATTTGTGTTTGTCAACTCATACTTGCCTCTCTGGGATAAATCTAAATCCCACTTGATCATGGTGCAGGACTATTTTGATGTGGTTGCCTGGGCATTCAGCTTGCTGGTATTTTATTGAGATTTTTTTTTTTTTTTTAAATGTATTTGGTCATTGCAGGGTCTCACCACACTGCTCAGACTCGTAGTGATCCTGCAGTTTTCAGCCTCTCCAGTGCTGGGATTACAGGTCTGCACCAGCACACCAGGTCTCAGTGGCCCACTCAGCATACCCAGGGGTTGGGCCAGCACAGCATGTGGTGCTGGGAATCGAACCCAGTCCCTGCGCTTGCCTAAGCACCCGCTTAGCCCACTAAGCTATCTTGCCAGCCCTTTTACTGAGAATTATTGCACCTCTTTTCAGGAGGGCAGTTATCCTGTCATTTTCTTCTCTTGGCTGACCCTGTTTGGATTTAGGATCAGGGTAATGCTTGCCTCAAATAGTCCCTCCTTGTTCCCATGCGGTGGTGTACGCATATCCCAGGATTGCAAGTTTGAGCCCCTGGTGTGCAACTTACTGAGATTCAGGCAGGCATTGTTTTGAAAATAAAGGGCTGGGGTAGCTCAGTGTTGAAGCCCTGGTTACACACACACACACACACACACAGGCACGCACACACGCACACTCACACACACACGAGTGAGGGAGAGAAAAAGAAATATTCCCTCTTTGATTTCTTGGAAGAATTTCAGAAAAAATCAATATAGTTGTTGTTTGAGTGGCTGGCAGCATTCTGCTGTGAAGCCATCCAGCCCTGGCCCGTTCCGACATGGGAGACCGTTGTTCTTGTTCTCTCTGCTTTGCTCACGCTTGGTGTCTTCCGATTTTCTGTGTATTTACAGTGCGGTCACGGAAGGCTGTTGCTAGGAATTCATCCGCTGCTGCTGCTACTTGATGCATTGGCATATGTTTATGACAGTCCGTTATGGTCCCCTGTGTCTCATCCTGTCATTAGAATGGCTGTTATTTCTGGTCTGCAGGCTTGAGTATTTTTCTTTTTTATTATTTGTTTGTTTTGTTTTAGGGATTGAACTCAGAACCTTGCGTTTGTGACGCAGATGCTTATGCCACTGAGCTCTCTCCCTGGTTGGGTTGTTTTTTTGTGTGTTTTTGGTTTTTTTTTTGGGAGGGGGGGTTGTTTGTTTTAAACGTTGGATCTGGATGTGATGGCACAAGCCTATAATTTAGCCACTCAGGAGGCGGAGATATGCAGATAATAGCTGCAGGCCAGCCTAGGCTATTGAGTGAGGTCATCCCTGAAAACAAACCTGGGGCTGGAGCCCCCACTCCATACCTTCACTGACCCTTTCCAGTTGTCTTTCTGTGCTTTGCTCTGTGTATTCTGCTTTGGTTATTATTATCTCCTTCATTCAAGTAACTGTGGGCCTTATTTGTTCTAGTTCCATTATTGAAACGTGTGGCTGGTGGGTTTTGTCCCTCCGCAAGGTAGCTGTTCAGTCTTAGGAGCGCTCCTCCCCGAGCAGCTGTCGCTTAGCCTGTTCCTTCCCTGTGGCTTAGCACATTCCCTCCCCGTGGTTTAGCGTGTTCCCTCCCCGTGGCTTAGCATGTTCCTTCCCCGTGGCTTAGCCTGTTCTGTTGCCGAGGTCTGCCTCCTGGTTGTTCTCCTCACAGTGCTGGCCTACTCAGAGCCTTGCACACGCCAGCGAGCGCCCCACTGCTGAGCCCCACCCACAGCCCTGACAAGGTGTCTTGAAATTGCTCTTTCCTTGAACCCTTGGTGTTTCCATCCTGTTGTCTAATTCCTGTGTAGTTTTACCTCTTCCCACAGTACTCCTCTTACTGCTTTCTAGGATCATACCATTGCAAGCTGAAAATATTCCTGACTTGCTCTTCAATTGAAGAAGAAATATTCTTCAGTTTATTAAGGCTTGTTTTGCAGGTTAGCATATGTTCTGACCTGGAGGGGTTTATGTACGTGAGAAGAATGTCTATTCTGCTGCTGTTCAATGGATTTTTTTTTTTTTTTACGTGTCTTTTGGGTCAGTGTAGTATAAAATGTATTTCTGTAGCCAGGCTTGGTGGTGCACACCTGTAACCCCAGCAGGCAGGAGGCTGAGGCACGAGGATTGTCTCGAGTTTGAGACCTCCCTGAACTACAAAGTGAGCTTAAGGCCAACCTGAGCTGCATGGTGAGACCCTGTCTCAAAATGACAAAAAAAATTGTATTTCTAGCCCAGTGCTCCTGATTGCTGTTCTGTCTGATCTGCCCATTGCCAAGTGTAGGGTACCAAAGGTCCATAGTATTATAATAGAATTACTAACTCTGTCTCCTCCCAGGCTGGCCTTGAGCTCCTGATCCCCCCACCTCAGCATGCTGGGATTGCAGCCGTGTGCCACTATGCCTGGCCTATGAGTGAGTTCTGTGGCATCCTCATTGTTACATGATGTTCTCTCAACTTGAAGACTCACCTTAGCGTTCCTCACAAAGCAGGTTGCGCAGTGGTGGACTACCTCAGCAGCCGTTTGCCCGGAAAACCTTTATCCCACCTGCGTTTCTGAAGCACAGGTTTGCTGGCCGTGCTATTTATTCCCAGTTGGCCATTTTACTTTCATCACTGGAATGCATCGCCCCCGCCCTCCTGGGTGACAGCGTTTCTGGTGGGCGGCCTGCAGCTGGCCTTTCGGGGTTTCCCTTGTGAAATTCCTATCTGTTACTTCCTTCTGGATTCTTTGTTTTCCCACAACTAAATTATCACGTACCTAAGAATATTCTGTGGATTGATCTTTCACTTACTGTTTTATTTTGTTTTTTAGAGACAGGGTCTTAGTATGCAATTCAGACTGACCTTGACCTCACTGTGTAGCCTAAGTTGGCCTCACACTCATGGCGATCCTCCTGCCTCAGCCCTCGGAGTGTTGGGATTGCAGAGCACCTCCACACCCAGTCACTTCCTTCCTGACTGAATTCTAATAATTTGAAATTTTGAGACGTTAATGGAGTCGTGTAGGTTCCTAAAGCTTTCCCTACTCTTTGCCACTCTTTCTTATTTTTCTCCTCCAGTGGGCTAGTTATAAATAGTGCTTCCTTCTTCCTTCTTCCTGATAATTTGCACATTATAAGCAGCTTGCCCGAGACCACCCTGTGTCTTTCTTCTAGACGACCAAGTCGGCAGCGAAGCTCTACCAGTCATTTTCCTCAGCCCCTGGATTTTTCCTTGGTGTTTTCTTAACGGCTTCTATGTTGTGTTACACTTCTCTTTCAGTCATTCACCTCCTGTGTGCATTTAGCCAGCTGCGTGTCCCTGGGTCTCCTTCATCTGAGGGGCGTATGTCATGATCCTCCACAGCACCACTTGCCTCTCGGGTGCGTGGGGAGGCATCAGGGGAGCTGTCCTTGTCTCCCCCTCCCCTGGGTCACATTAGCCTGAGAGTCTCACATCCGTGGGGGCCTAGGACCTGAGGGTGCACGTTGCCCGACCTTTGGGCTGGGACCGTGAATTCTGGGAGGAGTGGGTAAGCAGGCCTGGACCGGGGCCCGTGGGACAGCCTACTGTGTGCAGGCCCCACCTGGGTGGCCAGGCCGGGTGTTTATCTCTGATACATGGTGCCCCGAGCCTCACATGCACTGTCCCGCTTCCCTGGCTCCTAACAAGTGTCCCGCGTCTGTTTGGGATCTTTTCCAGGGTGCCGCGTGACGCTCTGCTGTCAAAGTCTCCGACTCCACCTGGCCGTGACACCTTCTTGGACAGTGAAGATGCTGGCGATTTTCAAAGGTGACGTATGGTGTAGGACACCCTTCTGTGGGATTACCAGCTGCTTGTAGGTGAGATGTTCCAGCTGGGCGACGTCTCCTAGGTACCGTGCAGCTATGCGCAGGTCTGTCTGCTTGGCCACAGGAAAGGTAACTGTGCCTAGCAGAAGTGGTATAGATGCCCTAAAGATTGGCCACAGTGACAGCCCCATCACAAGATACTTCAGAAGTGAGTTCAAGGCCAACCCAAACAACAGAGTGAGACCCTGAAAAAAAACATATTTTAGAAGCTCTGTATCCAGTATCATATTTTTTTTCTTCTCACTACGGAAATTGAACCCAGGACCTTCAAACTGAGCTGTGTCATAGCCCTTTTCGTTTTGTTTTATTCTGTTCTGTTTTGTTTTCTGAAACGGGTTCTCACTAGGTAACTAAGGCTGGTCTTGAACTCTGGACAATCGTCCTGCCTTATTGTCCCAGCCTGCGCCACTACATCCTGCCTTGCAGCTCTTTTTATATTTTCTATTTGAGTCAGGGGTCTCATAATATGTAAATGGATTATTTAGGCAAGGCAGAGAGGCCTGTGAGCTCCTGCAAGGACCGAATACCGTCCCCACCTCTCTCCGTCCCACCTGGACTCCTGACCCAAGTGGGTGGACACTGGTGTCTCACCCAGTCAGTGTCACCTGTACTGCAGAGACACAGTGACGGGCCACTCCATCCAGTCACACTGCTCGCCAAGCCTGTCATCTGCTGCATGATGCCATGGTAACAGATAAATCCATCCAGATTGAGTGGTGTAAGCAACACAAATTTAGTATTGAAACTTCCCAGAGTCCGAAGTAGCCCCACCGCCAGGCCAAGATGTCCAGGCCTCGCTCCTTTTGGAATCTCCCAGTTTCAACCTCCCTGGCTCCGAGAGGTGCCATCCCTCGCTGACCCTGCATCTGTGTGCACAGCCGAATTTTATTCTGGCCTCTGCTGCTTTTATAGACTTGCCACTTGCATGGGGTGGGGCATAAGGATTGAGCCCAGCGTCCTTTTTTGTCTTCCTGAGACTGGGTTTCACTGGGCATTTTAGGATGGCCTTGAACTCATTTTGTAGCCTTGGCTGGCCTCAAACCCACAACAGTCCTCCTGCCTCAGCCTCCTGAGTGCTGGGATTACAGGCATGCACCTCCATGCCCAGGTTAGCCCATAGCCTTGACACCAAGCTATATCCCCCGTGGTTTGCTTTTGAGACGGGTGGGATTACCGCCATTCGCCACCCAGCTGTCGGTTTCTCAACTCACTTTAGTCCATCATCAAGTATTTCTCGGGTGACAGGAATCAACACCAGGACTAGAGAATTCTCACAGGGTTTAGTGGGCCACGCCACTAGGGAGGCTGAGGCAGAAACATCGCCATGACCGCAAATCCAGCCAGCACTACGTAGTAGGAGACTATCGCAAAAATATGGGTTGAATCATGGGAGTAACTCAGTATGAAGGCCTCTGCAGTCTCTGGTACTTCAAAAAAGTTAAAGGAAGTGTATAGCAGTTTTCCCACATGCATAGGGCCCTGGGTTTGATTCTCAGCATCAAAACACACACACAAATTAAAAAAAATAAGTGTGCACAGCAGCTGTGATTCTGTGAGCACAAGCACCCCGGGTGAAGGTTCCACTGTAACCAGTGAGGTGGGGATATGAGCCAAAGCACCTCCAGTACTCCCTGACATGGCCTGGTGATAGGTCCACCAGGTGGGGCTGGCCAGGGCTGCCGCTGCATCCACATCGCTGTCTGGCACCCCTGGGGTTTTCTCTCCTGCCCTTAGCCATAGAACAATAGCACTAACCTAAAAGCTGTCAAAGTAAACAAATCTCAGTGTGGTGTTTGCTGGATTTTGTTTTGTTGTTTTTCCGAAATGAGGCCTCTCTGTGTAGCCCAGGCTGGTGCAGGACCAACCAGCATTCTTGCCTCAGCCTGGCAAGAGCAGGACTGTAGGTTAGCTCCGCCAGGCCCAGTTGTTTGGATCTTTTACAAGTCTGAATAGACCTTAAGGAAAAAAAAAAGTTATCTTTTAAGAGTCCAACTGCCTTTAAATAAATTTAGCAGAAATGGACATATTTGCATAGATAAGGTCAGCATACAACCATTATTACAACCATGAGCTGAGCTGAGCTAAGCTGCCAGAATCCCCAGGTGCACAGGACACACAGCTGGGCAGAGCCTGGGGAGGGACAGGCAGGCAGTGCACTCTCTCGCACTCGGGCCTGGCTGGCGCTTGGTCATTCTGCTGCCTGGTAAAGTCCGGGTGATCGGAACCTGGGCAGGGCGGGATGGGACGTTGGGAAACGTGCAGCAGTAAGAATACGCATTCGCAGCCGCGGTAGCTGCAGTGAGGCGGAGGGAAGCAACATCTTGTGGCCGCAGACCTACAGTGCTGTAGGCACCCCTCCCCGTGCTCCCTCTGGGCTTTTTCAGCTGCTGCCTGGCTGCCTACACCCACTGTATGTGCGCATTGACATAATTGGCATTTGTGGGTCCCTGAGCTGCACCCCAAGCTCCTACCCAAGCAGGACATGTCTCCTGCGCAGAAGGCCCCTTCCAACAGGCAGTACCGTGGGGACACGGGTGATAGCAGCACAGCACCACCGCTAGGTGAGACGGCTTGCGTGGACAGCCGTGCATGCGCATGGAAGACGGCACGTGTGCCTGGGCGCTCCTGTGTGTTCCGTGCTAGTCTCGCTTGCACAACATTGTCCAACTCCAGTGCCTGACACGCCTGCACCTGTGTTCAGTCACCCAACAGCGGCCAGCAGCTGCAACCCAGGTTGGCAGGGTCCAGCCTGGCATCCACAAGAGGGTTAAACCCTCTGTGTGCAGCAGAGCTCTGGCCGGGTCGCAGCTCCTGGGGGTCCACAGTGGTGTGGCTGTGTGCTCTTTCCCAAGGCGGTGATGAGCACAGGCGTGTGGCGGCCTAACCGGTATTTCTGTCTTCACCTTCCCACACGGTTGCTGCCTGGGATCATGCAAGCCGTGATCCTCCTGTGAACAGCCAGGAAAAGGACAGGTCGTCTGGTGGTATCAGCCGTCAACCGTGCCAACTGCTCTGAGAGCCTCAGGGGCCCCAAGATGCAAGATCATTCTCAGGAACTCCTGAAGCACTCCAGCCTCAGCACTGCGTGATTCTAAGGTTGATTTTGACATGTGCTGGGGGCAGCTGGGCCAGGGTCCTAGCAGATGGAATTGGACCTGTGTTGATGCTGAGCTTAGGCGTGTAGGCTTTCCGCGGCCGCACAGCTTGGGGCAGCGCACCTTCCTTGACACTGACGTTCCTCTCTGTATCTCATTTGTAATCCCTGACGGGGCTGCAGCAGGGTCTTGCAGGCCGGAGCCAGCTGTGCCTCCACTCAGCCACCCCTTCCTCCCCTCAGTGAGCGCACCTTCTCCCAAGAATCTTGTGGTATACACACCAAAAAGAAAACAGCAAGTAGAGGTGAATGCTGGTGCTTTATCTTAGTCTGTTCAGTAAGAAGGGGATTCATTTTGGGGTGAAATCAAAAACAAAACAGTATATAAAGTAGCTCCCAGAATTCAACAGTCGGGAGTCAATCTTGCTGGGCCAAGCCAAGGCACTGGAAGCCGTCCCGTTCTGCGCTCATGAGCTGCCGGGTTCCTACCCTCTCTCCGTCCCTCTCTCCCTCATTTCAGAGACAGCCAGATCCTTCTCTCTCTGGCCCTGCTTCTAGCAGCTTATCCTTCCCCTCAGTCTCAGACACAGGTCCACGTGGGTAATTCTGGAGGAATTCTCAGCTCTGCGATTGTCTATAGCCTTATTCTCTGGGCCGTGGGACACAGTGTGTCCCTAATGTCCTGGGTGAAGGTGGGCACATCTCTGAGAGCTTGTCCTCTTGCCGAAGGGCTTCCATTCATTCTCCCTCACAGCGACCACATGCTGCCTCCACCATTTGTCATTCCTCGTTGCTAAGTCCTTTCTATTGCAGTGGCATTGTTGTTATTTATAATGAGCCTCACGCACGCAAGCTGCAGGAAAAAGAACCAGTTCCCCACAAGAATGTCAGAATTACCCCTAATGATACCAGGCACAGATAACTGCCAGTAATGTCTTTGTGTATGTGCGCCTAACTGTCCACTTCCTGTCAAAGGGAGTGTATTGTTGGTTCTGGAGCGCTGAACCCTCATCGACCGCACAAACGAGGTAGACTGTCCAAGCTGCAGATGTGAAAGGGACCGGCCCAGCTGGGATTCCCATTATGGCCGCTCGAGTGGGCAGGGGAGGGGGAGCATTGTCTGCTTTTGAAAAGCCACTCGTATGATGCACTCAGGATTAGAGCTGCCTTATTTATAACTAATCCCATGTTGAAATAAAAAGTATAGCCTTTCAGAGTCAGATTTCCTGTAATTTTGATGTTGATTTCACAGAATATGACAATAATCACTGTTGCCTCGCACCTTAAAAGTATGCACTGCACCCATAACAACCCCAGAAGATGAAAACTAGGTAAGATGCTGTCTCGGCTACTTTCCCCTCATTGCTGAGGCAAAGTAAGACACCCAGACTTAGGGCAGGAAGGGTTTATTTAGCCCACAGTTTGTGGAGGTTTCAGTCAGTAATCAGCTGACCCTAAGGCAGAGTGACACGGTGAGGGGCAGCTAATTTGAGGCAACACAGCAAGAGCAACAAGAGCAAAAGAAGGAAGCCTCTTGTCATGTTGTACGCCAGCCAGCCGTGCGTGCTCGAAGGGCGTCGCCCTCACACCATCCCCCTGCCCTCCTCTTCCACAGGATAAGGGTGTTTACAAAGTGAGGACCCCAGGGCCCTGGCTGGAAATGCCATAACTATTTCCTGAGGAGAGGGATGAAAACAGGAGATCCAGGTTTAACAAGCTGTGTCTGAAAATCCCACGCCCGTGACCGCATGAGGTTTTGGGGGCCATCCAGATACAAACCATAACAGATGGCAGTAATTTCAGATGTTCACATATTTTTAATTAGTACGTATTCACAGTACTTAATGATTCTGTGGTCATTTGGTACATGTGCATAATGGGTCTCGGTTCTTTTTAAATCCCATCCTGCCCCTCCCTGCAGCTCTTGGTCCGCCTGCCATTTGCAGAACATCTGTCTCCCTGTTTCTGTTGTCTGCCTGTTATTTTGGTCTTTAATGTATTTCGACTCTGGGTTTCTCATGTAGAGAAACCATGGGAGGTGTTCTTGGCGCATGACTGAGCTTCTCCTGGGCTTCCAGCTTGGCATATTGTGGGATCAGACTCAGAGCTTGATTTCTGATGCAGAATCACACTTCTGCCCTCCTCCGCCACTTGCCTGTGGTGCTAGAACATTCTGTGTGCGTCACAGGATCGATCTGGCTAATACTGCTTTTTTTTTTTTTTTTTTTAATGGCCAGTCTAGCCTGCCCTGGGGGTGGGAGTGGGGCTGGTGCAGCATGCAGTGCCCGATGTCAAACTGCAGTTCCTGAGGTTGCCTAAGCTTGCCTAAGCTGGTGCATTAGACCGCTGAGTCATCTCACTGGCCCCAATACTGCTAATTTAAAAGAATCTTCATTCGTAACATCAGGCTCTGAAAGCTGTTTTTAGGTAACGTTCATGGTATTGGCAGCTGTTTTAAGAAGCACATATTTTCTGTGAGAAAAAAAAAGGAAGCAGCAGACTTGAGTTCTGTTTGTAAACATAGGTTAAGGGATGTGTGATGTTACCGCCAACCATGGCTAATTTGAATTAAATAACTAACACATCGTAGGTGGTTTGAGTATGGTATCTGTAAAGCCGAGGCAGCTCTCGCTGTCTCCATGTACTCGCATTGTGTCTTCATTGTGATTTTACTAGGAGGAAACTGTATGATTAGGAACCTTCAGGGCTCAGAACGACATCTTAAAAGTCACAGCCTGTGTTCTATATTTCACTGAGACATCCTTGCCTATGCACGCTACATATAATTTTGCTTGTTTGTTTGTTTTTTGGCAGGACCGGGGTTCGAACTCACGACCTTGCACTTTCCAGGCAGGCACTTGTGCCGCCGAGCTATCTCCCCGGGCCCGAAATTTTGCTTTACAGCACTCAAAGTTGAACCCAGTGCCATAGCAATGAGCTGCAAACACAGCTCCCTCCCCTTTTTCTTTCCTCCTGGGCTCAAGTTTTTGATCTGTCCCTACCGAGCGTGACAATCAAGAGAGTGCACATGCGCGTACGTCCATGCGTGCCTGTGTGCTGAGTCTTGTGCTTAGGAATACATTACTGGCCAGAGTCAACGTGCATACGCCCTGCGCCGTGTCCAAGGCAAGGGTGACCTGAGTGCGCATGTGACACTGGTGCGGGGAAAGGTGTAGGGAGGTAGCAGCACTGACTTGCTGAGTGACACACCCAGCCCCTAGCAGAGCTGCACCCTAGGTGCGTGTGTGGGCCACGGAGCGCCACGGGTAGAGAGGGGCGCTGGTGGTACGTGGCTCCCCATGAGTGCTGACACACGGATGTGACGCTGTCACTATGCCAGAGGTAAGCAGGCACCATGGCACTGATAGATGGGGTGACAGCTGGGGAGGAGCGCATCCTCGGGGATGCCGACGGGTGTGACAGGGCTATGGTGCAGTCCACGACGTGTATGGCGCTGTGGGGCAGTCAATGGCATGGATTTGTTGTTGGTAACCAGATCATCAGGTCATTGGCTGCATGGCTTTTTGGAGGGCCAAAATGTGAGACAGTGAACCCTAAGTTCATTTGTCTGACACTTCATCTGTCCACCTTGTAAAGAAGTGCCTGCATGAGACCTGCAGTGGTCCCCAGGGGTGTCAGAACCAGAGTCGCGCCCTGGAGATGACCGACCAGGACAGTGACATGGTCATGACACATGACAGGGCCAGAAGTGTCCTTTTTTGTGCAGACTGTAGAAATGACAGGAGGAGTCCCCAAAAGAATGACTTCTGTAGGTAGGAAGTGAGCAAGAACCCCTGTTTTCAAGCCTTATTTCAAGATCTATCAAAATCTGAGGTTCCCAAGGCCCTCTGGTTCCCACTTGGCGTTATCTGTGACCTATGCCCACCATTTCCAAATGCCCTGGCGTCTCACTGTCCCTTCCTCTTTCTCCCAGGCCTGCTGAAGAGAAAATATCCCCAGGAGGAAGACCCATTGACCATGTTAAAGCTGAGGCTCGGGTGAGCTTACGTTTTCTTTCTTTTTTCTCTTTTTTGTTTTTGTTGTTGTGAGATCATTTCTTCTTACAGATCATAATAGAATTAAAATGTAAAGTACCAGCATCCCAGTATTGTTTTTGGATCTCTTCCTAAATGACCTTTCTTTTTTTTTTTGGCTGCCCTGGGGATCAAACTCAGGACCTTGCACTTGCCCGGCAGGCACTTACGCTGCTGAGCCATGTCCCTAGCTCTGTCTGAACTTTCTGAAAACAGCAACCTCTGGGACTTTGAGTCCTCAGTAGGTTCTACGGACATCTGTGACCTCATCAAGAGCAGCTTCTGAATGGTTGGGCCTGAAAGGCCCGCACAGTCACCCCAAGCCGGTGTGGCCCAAAGCACCCCTAACCCGAGCTCTTGCCTTTTGAATCCACCATAATTTTTCTTTTTTCACTTATTTGGGTTTGGTTTTTGGTTTCTTTGGTTCTAGAAATTCAACTGAGAATTTTTCCACTGAGCTACATCCCTAGCCGTTTATTTTTGAGACAGGGTCTCACTGAGTTGCCCCGGCTGGCCTCCCCAAGGGCTGGGCTTATAGGCGAGCTCCTCCACAACCAGCAGATGCGGCCATCAAAGCCAGGCTTCACGCCCTTCCCAATGTTGGCATGACGCAGCTGGCAGTGCCTGGCTTCTGGCCTTCTCTTGACACCGGAGCAGTGGGGCTTCGCCTGCCTCTCAGGGCCCTGCTTACGCCAGGCAGCTTTCTCTTCTGAATCGTCCACCTCCACTGCCCCACACATTAGGGCTCTTAGGATCCATTGGGCCCCCTGGTGTCATTCAGAATCGTCCTCCCTCTTGGAAAGCATGGAGCCTGGCAATTTTAAGTATCTCTGCAACTCCAAGTGCCGTCAGCCATTAAGGTAACATAAGGTCTCCCGTGCAGGAGTCTCCCTGCGGACACCCATGAGAGACAGCACTCTCGCCTGCCCAGGCCACTCCATTCCGAGCTTTACTAATGAGCACGGTGCACTACTCACCCCAGAGCGGGCCGCTTTCTAGATAAGAAGCACTGAGCCACAGCTCCAGCCCCTTTTTGATTTTTTCTTCATTTAT